>JBBPCS010000374.1:1669084-1687943 GCA_037974645.1 Hollardia meadi | reverse complement strand
CACACACACACACACACACACACACACACACACACACACACACACACACACACACACACACACACACACACATTTGGTGAATGCACACAGATGCACAAAAAAGCTAAAACACTCACGGCAACCTAATAAAACACTCATGCATCAAACGTTCATACATGCAAATGAGCAGCAAAGACAGGTCTGACCTCTTCCAAGAGGAGGTGCGCTGCCATACAAGGCATCTCCTCCTCAAGCTTCTGCTTTGTCCCAGCCCATCATACAGTAGATATTGACTGAGCTCTGTCTGTGTGAAATGGAATGAATGGGAGCTCTAATGAATACTACTGTCTCTTTAGGGGCAGATTGAGAGAGTTCAATGTGATGAGTAATTGTCCTTGCAGCCGGCCTGAGAGGACTTCTCCAGTTTAAGAACAGCGAGGAAACACAGCGACACTGTGGTGTAGTAGTAGCATCATGCAGTTCACAATGTGGATATGCTGTTTCTCGAGACTGGGGCAGCACAGTCATAATTCACTTCAGAATCTAAGGCTGTGAACACACACCAATGTGTCTTCACTGGTTACATTTGGCAAGGATTGAGTTCTTTTCCCCCTTACTAATACTGTGTTTTGCAGCTACTCTGGTGAGGTTAAATCTGTAAACAAAATGGGCAAATTCATTAACCCGAAGCAAAAACATATTTCAAGGCCAAGGAATTTGGTGACATCAGAATGGATTAAGATCAATAGCATTTTGAAGAGAGAAAAAGCAATGCATTTAAAAGTGTTACTATGTGTGTGTGTGTGTGAGCTGAAAAGAAATAAAGTATTGACCATCCAAACACCAGCTTTCCAGTTTTCTAAACGATTCGGTCCAGAATGTATTAAAAGTTTTGTAGTTTATTTTGTAGCACACAAAGCCAGCTGAAGAAGTTTGGCATAGGACTGGACCCGTGTGCAAAGTTTGGTAAATTTTCACGCAGGGGAAGGCAGATTTGCAAGAAGAAGAAGAAGAAGAAGAAGAAGAAGAAGAAGAAGAAGAAGAAGAAGGTGTGCAGTCTCCAATAAAGACATGGAATTGAGAAAAAAAAGTAAACAATAACCATGTGATTATGGTATCGGCTCATCAGGTAAATATCAGACAGTCACCAGCCGGAAAGCTTAGCTGAGCAGAAAGACTCTTAACAGTTGGAAACAACTAGCTTGGCTCCGTCCATATGTGTTGGACTATTTCTTGGATCTAATAGCCATAGGATGAGCTCTACATGGAAACTTGTGATATGCTATTTTTTTTATTGGCCTCATTGCTATTTATTTATTACATCCTATTAATTCTCAGTCTTTTATATCATGTGTTGCCCCCCTATCAGAGCAAAAGCCTAATCTTAATTGGAAACTGCTGTAGGGGACATTGGGGTATGAGAGAATTATAAGGAGAAGGGGTGGGGGGGGGTTGGTAAGCCAGATGTTAGTGGGTTTAAGTGGCTTTTTTGGCCAGTGTGAATGGAGGAGGGGAGACAGACAGAGAAAGAGATGACAACATAATATATCAAATATGAGCATCTCTGTTGAAAACCAGACAGGAAATCATTCATACAGATCTCTCTGCTTTTCACCAGAAGTGCAGCTGCATCCTGGACTGCATAACTTATTTCTTTTTTTTAAATGTGGAGGTCTGGTTGTGTATGTGTGTGAATGCATATACAGAGAGACAAGGTCAAAGGTTATCCAGTCACCAAAGGTCAGAGGGGAAGTTCTGTTTCACGATATGATGAGCTGAATGCTCAGGACAAAAAGCAGCGTGAACAGAGGTTAGAGACGTGAGAGACCCCCAGCATATCAGCACCAAGCCAAAGGAAGGGGAGCAGCCACACCTGGGCGGGTATAGAGGCCTGAAATGTCAGCATGTGATTTGGTTTGGGCTGGTATTAACCTTTAAATCTATATCGGGAATTTGTCTCTCTCCATCCTTCACCATCGTTAATGTTGTGGACAAAAACTGAAAATCACAAAACAGTATTCACCACCACCCAAAACTATTTTCTCTTCAGAAGCTAATTTAGCATCAGAAGCGGCATCTTGCTTTTCAATAAAATTATGTCTCTGCCAATAATGTTAGCAAACATTACTGATACTTTCATGGAAAAATGTTTGACTATGACTTGATTTATTGACTAAAGTAATTAACCAACAATCGGGACAAACCACAAAAACATGCAGGCCAGCATTTAAGGAAACACTAACATTATAAAAGGCTGTGGATTGGTACGTTGCATTAACGTTACCTTCACTTGGCTGTCTCTTGGGTTTGTAGGTGTTTAGTAGGAATAAGTGCAGGATTAATAAAAGCTGTCTAAAAAGATGTTCCTTGAAACTGCAATAACTGATATTTTGGTGACTTTGGGGCAGTGGAAACAAGCTGTAAACACAACACCCACAGCGAACTGTTTCACAAACACATCCAGTGGATACAGAGCAACATTAAATAAAACTCTGCCAGCTGTGGCAGAAAACAACACTATGTGAACAGTGAGTGAACCAAATAAGTGACGTCATTCTCTGTGGGTTTGTCACTAAAACTGACAGCTGTCACATACAGCTGTTAATACAAAAATATTGATTATAGCTGCTCTAAAAAATATTGCTGAATCAATCCAGTGTTTTTACGTGCTCAACTAAAGACCATGAATTGTATTTGAGAGAATAAATGAGTGAATGTTACTTCAGAATCTTGCAGTAATGAATGAATAAATGCTATTTCTTTATTGAGTTCCTGAAGAGCAGACTGACACAGACACTGTGTGGAAACAGTCTGGTATAAATCGAGTCTATTAACATATACCGCTCTTACACCAAAATTAGTGTGTACACACAGGTTTTTTTAAATGCCGGGTAAACCGGCTAAAATAGGCGATTGACCCCATTCACACTTCCTGTAGACACGGTAGCCCTTCTGTTTTTTTAAAAAAAATCTGATGTGTCACGTTCTACATCACGAACGTGCCGGAAACAGGGTTAGTGAACCATAGTAAACACCAGGTAAACACTAGATCCACAGATCACACGGTCCATGTTGGTACAGTAGTGTAAAAAGAAAAATAGACCGCATCACAAAGTTCCTGGTTATTTATGCGCCACCGTCCAGATGTTGAATACACGTCATAGCATCACGCCGGAAATGGGTCAGAAATTAACATGTCCACCCGGGTGTTACGTTTACATCACAGCTGAGCCGAGCCAGATGCGATAAATACCCTACTACCTTATTACTTCAGGGTCAATTAAACCGGGAGTAAATCCCGATTGTACACATCCACATTGCACACAAAAGCCAGATGTTAGTGGGTTTAAGTGGCTTTTTTGGCCAGTGTGAATAGCACTGTATGAGGACAACACCTACAACAATGTGCAACTGTATGCATGAAAGAGCAGCTGTAGCTCCGAATGTTTAGAAGACATGAAAAAATAGAAAACGACAAATGAATATGAGACTAAATTTCCACTTAAGAAAAAATAGACTAAAATACCTTTAATGTTTGTTGACTAAAATAAGACAAATCCGACAATAATCACATTACTAAAATAGCTAAACATATAGGTTTTCATGAAACGAGAAACATTAGAATTCTCTTTTATAACGTACGATATACAGTATTTTCCCTCAACAGCTTCAGGGTATTTAAGTCTGTGATACTTATACTAAATCATTTTATTAGAATGACTTTCATTGGAGATTTTAGTGCCCCATGGTGGCCCATAACACTGAGATTCCTCCACCTTGTGAAGAATAAATCCATTTAAATCATGTGCACATTTATATTTAATCAAATAGGTGTCCCATTACACTAAAATAAAGGCTCCAGGCCAGCTTTAAAGCAAACATTTAACACATTTAAAAAGGGCCTTTAATGATTGTGTGACAATATCACATAACCTCAACATGATGTGCCTTATCTCCCTGTCTCATGTGTGTGTGTGTGTGTGTGTTTGTAAAATGATGTGTGTGTTAGGGAGGGGTCCTATCAATCTCCTGTTTCACATTACTCCCAGACCTTTATGAGATCATGCCTCAGCCATGCTGTAGATACCATCGTGACTGACAGTTTATGTTGCGCTAAAAGGAAAACAGCATTTAAGATCTATGCTTTTAAATCAAACTATTATTCCAGTATATGAGCTTCAGCCCAGCTTAGACATTCAATCACACTCCCTTTAATGGAAGAGAATTTGTGAGTGAGCTAGCATGGCCCCGTCGTGTCCTGGCAGACGCACGCCGCGGCAGCTTCAGCGGGCGGCTTTGGCCTGCGTTAGCCGCCATCTGCTTCGAATTGTGAGCAGTTGAGACAAGGCCCTGGTCAGGGGAGGCTTGGGTCTCATCTGGATCTAATGGGTGATGAGAGGAAACTGAGCATTCCTGAGAAGCCTTGAGGGCCTGATGCCAGAAATGGTTGGTGAGAGAGGCCAGGGGGTCACTTTCATAATGCTGACATATGCCTGATATTTTATGTTTATTAAACAATAGAGGAATTCCTCTTTAACTTCATTGTAAATATTGGTAATCAGCTGTACTGTCAGCTTATATAACTTGTGTTTTTATGTCTCATCTCATTAACAAAGAGCTTACTGCAGGAAAAACAACATCACTGCTACGACAGAGAGAAGGAATCCTCAAATTAATTTGGCTGTATACAATAAATTCAGAGTTTAATAGCCAGCTAGAATAAAATCTCTCCTTTTCCACTCAACCACCAGTTATCTGGTGGGGATATACTATTTATCAGTTGAAATGTTTATCTCCATTACTCAGCATTACCCTGCTGCCTCAGCTGAGTCCATAGAGTAATGGCCCATAGACACAGCCCATTCACAGTCATTACCAAAGGCAGCTCAGCCAGGGCTGTGGTGCAATACCTCACGCCGTAGCTGGCAGTGTGCCACGGGGACAGATAGGCTCCTATTGTAGCCTGCCAGGCTACCTGTCACATCGCATCAGAGGCGTCATTGTTTCTGACACTTTGTGGAATGGCACAGACTGTGAGTTCCGTGATTATATCGTAAATTTAAGAACAAAAAATAAATGAGACTGTCTGTATGTACACTGCACATGTGGATGAATGTGCAGTGCAGGAGGTCACGGTGTTGTTTCAAAGGCTCCACTCTATCAGCTTGTGACGAACGCTCTGCTGCGGCTGCTGGGACAGAGGAGGAAAACATTCCTGACAGGTCAAAGGGCAAACGCTCCGCTTCCTGCCATTCGGGATGATGGGATTGGAGGAGCGTGAAGGGGAAGGGGAGTCAGGGGACGTGAATGGGAGGGATGTTATTTGGACTTCTGGCACAGCTGTGACCGTGTCCCTGTCTTTCACTCTTCTCCACCCATCCTGTTCTCCTCCTCCCTCTTTTTTCTTCCGCTTGAAAAAATTAGCCGGGGTGAGCTGAAGGGTTCGGGTAGTCTGAGTATCCTCTTTCTGCCCTCTGCTGCCTCTTGATATCCCAGCAGCATCAATCACTTTCTAGGTTTTCCTCGGCTTGATGGCCCGGACTGTGGGTCCTCCCTCATCACCTCCCAGGTCATGTAAGTCCTCCTCCCTGGTGGCTGTTTCTCACAGGGCCTCCCGGTGCCATCCAATCCCTGGTGAGCTGCTGCGGATGGAGGTGATTTACTGGTGGCCCCTGTGTTTGTTTTCCCTTCCCCTGCTGTTGGTTCTGCTAAGCACCCAGCTTAGCTACTTAGCTGCCATGTGGTGCCTTTGTGTGTGCATGTTACATTGGTGTCCCACCCATGAGCGGGCCCTCTGGAATATATGACTTGCCTCAAAAAAAATTTCATTTTCCACACTTATTTACAACAAACTTGAAGGTGCAATGTGTAAGATGTTGAGTTTAATTTCCAGGTCGTCAAATACCGACGCTTTGGGTTGGTAGGTCAGGCCAGCCACCAACCCAAAATGTCAGTATTTGACGACCTGGAAATGAGACTCAATAATTGAGTACAAATTGCACCTTTAAGCACTGGTGTTTGCAAAATGGTCAAAGTGGGAGGTAGTCATGCTTTGTTGAAATAGCCTGCTCTAATAGAGGATCCATGGAGCGTGACAAAATTGATTTAGCTGACAAAGCTGCCTCACACACTCCAACAGCAGATCTAAGGCCTGCGTTATCAGCCATAGAGTGCCAGTGGTCCACTCTGAAGTGCTAATGTCATCATTTGACACATGCCGCCCTGAAAATGCTTCCTGAGCAGGTGGTGAGGGCTTGGCCTCTCTCAGGGTGAACACACACACAACCACACACACACACACACACACACACATACAGACAGAAACTCGTACGCACATATGCACTCTTATCTACTACACCCTGAGATAAACAAAGCCACCACTGTCATTACTCAGTGTTCATCTAATTGGTCGCATGGCCGGAGGGGAGGGGCTGTGAGGTCACGCTGCTCTCTCTGGGCGCCCATTACTCGCTCAGTTAAGCCTGGCGCCGCGTGGCGTGGCGTGGCCTGGGAGGGCCGTTGGATACACTTGTCACTGAGACAGCCTAATTAGAAGCAGCCGTCCAGCGCCTGACCCCCCCCCCCCACCCCCGACACCACCTGAGAGGCTAGAGCTCAGACCCACCTGTTCCCTGTGGACGCCTCATCGAGAACTAACAGCTCTTACAAGGAGCTTCTGTCTCTCGCACTCTGTTTTATTGATCTTACTGATGCAGTACTGATATATTTGGTGCCACTTTTTAATAACCATGCCTTAAAAATGCTTTATAGGGTTATCTAATGGGTTTATTAATGTTCATAAATGATTTTAAGGCTTTATAGATGAGTAATATATTATTAATAAGAACAACTTTTGGTATGACGGTTGCATAGCTGTTTTTTTGTTGTTGTTTTTTTTACTTATCAGCAAGTGAGAAACCTAAACATAAAGCAGGTATTAATGAAAAGAAGGTCTAGAGCTGAATCAACTGCAACGATTCAATAAAATTCAGCGAAATCAATGAATAATTTAACTTTTTTAAGTAAAAATGCCGATACTGCCTAAGGACATGATGATTATAAAATAAAAGGCAGATTAATAAATATTGAAAGTAAGAATAGTCACATTTCTAAAAAGTTTCTCACTTTTTTCATTCCGTAAGCTTCCAGACATACAGTTTACATGATAGTCAAGTCAAGCCAGTTTGAATAATACATTAATGAATAAATGGTGAATTATCGCCAAATATCAAAATCTTCCCTCAAGGGGCTTTACAATCGGAAGCAAACAAGACCCTCTAACCAAGGGCCCCTTTATTTAGACACAAACTGAAACACACTGAACATGAACTCTCCAATACGACACACTGCTCTATTTTGCATCACTGCATTGTTTGTGTTTTTTTAAAGCCTGATTGTTTTTTTAAAAGCTTTGATTCCCTGACGGCAGACCCTACATCTTACGGGGCACGGACTGTCAAACTATAGCTGCTGCTGTATAGAGCGGCACTCTGAGGACTGCCAATTACTGAGGCATGAGTCATTTCTAAAGGAACACTTTGAAATAATGCAAAACATGACAAACTTTGCCCTGCTCGGTGGAGCACAGTCGACACAGGGGCACTGATGCATGTCAGGGTAAAGTCATCTCTGTTTACAGGTTCGCTAAATGAGACACAGGATGCAGGGGCTGGCTCTGGCACAGAGTCAGCTTTGTGTAAACGCTGCAACATGCGCTTAAATGCCAGCAGCCAAACATACATTCCGGCGTTGAAAGGAATGCAAACATGAAAACGCACTTATTACGCTGATATGCATATGAAGCATTCATGTGTGGACATAATGTACATAAACATGCACGCCCTAAAGACCTGCATGCATTGTCTGCCTGTTATTTACTCTCTCTCTCTTCCTCCATCATTCATCGCCTTCTTACAATCTCATGAAAAAAAACCCATCTCATTCTACGACTTCACGGGGACATTCATGGTCTCACCTCCTCCGGACTCCTTTGCTTCGCATCATCACTTGCCCCTTCTAAACAAAAAAGAAGGAAAACACAGGAGGGAGAAAGATACATGGCTACCACTTTATAATGAGACTGGATTTCTAAATGGTTTATAATTAGGTTTTTAATGAGGTTGTACACACTTTATAAATCATTAAGAAAATATTAGAAACAAGTTATAAAAGTTTTCATCCTAGATATGGGCTCAATATGAATATTTACCTCTAATTAATCTAATGACTTACTAAAACTTATGACTGGCAAAAAGGAGCCTTACTGTAAAATGTAAACACATGTGGCCAAAGAATCTGGTAATTAAAATGTTAACTTGATATACCATAATTTATGCAAAATGAATCTTTTTGACTATTAAGATATGGTAACGGTTGTACAAATGTCAATAACTTGTTATGCTGGCTGATGGAGAAGACAAAGTAAACTAAAGACAAATGTGGCCTCACTATTTGGCAAACAACAGGTATATTTAATGACAGCTTATTAATAATTTATAAAGTGTCAACATCCCCTTTAAATTAGAAACCATCTATAAATCCTTCATAAGAGTAGTCTTACTGTAAAGTGGTACCAAAACGGGTCTGTTTGTTTTTGTTTTACAAATGAACAGAGTAATTTTGAAATAAACACAGAGGTTAAGAAGTCATATGGGGAAAAATTGCAGACAACATGAGGTAATCATGGGAAAGAAAGAAAAAGCCAAAGAGGAAGACAACTTAATTGCACTGTCATCCTGCTCTGCTTTCCTCCCCTCTCATGTTGCTTTATATTGAAGCCAGGGGAGGAGGGGGACACTCTGCCTGCCCCCTCGGCTTTCTCTTTCTCCCTTTCCTTTTGGGTATGTCTGCTCCACAGATGCTGCTCTGCTTGATGTGATGTGACATTTATTAAAGTCCAGCCTTCAGGACTGGTTGATGGAATGAACGGTGGTAAGATGAAGTGGGGGGATTAAGGGGAGGGGGTATGGAGCAAAGAGGATAAGCAAGGGAAAAGGAGCAGCGCTGGTGTCAGATGTGAGGAAAATGAAAAAGAGGAGCGACAGCTTTAAGCTAATAACACTGAAATAATGTGAAAGAGGAGGGAAAGAAGACATCAGCATCTAATTCTTAAATATAAAACGCTCTGAAGCTGAAGCTGGAGGTGTGTTTAAGCCTCCTTGCATTATTGATGAGCCTGTCAAGGCCGCTTTTCATCAGGTTGTGGGCAAGCAAGAAGGGGGAGGGTTCAAGGGGAGAAAGGGAAGGCGTGACGTGAGAGGACGGGTTCGGCTGGAGGTCTGTCGAACCTAAAAGCGCTTTCCCCAACAGTGATGAATAATGAGCAGAGACAGAAAAGGGAAGGAAAGGGGAAAGACAGAGTCAAAGACTACGGCAGCAGAAGAGAGATTAAAATGAGAAAACAATAATCGTGTAAAGGGATTTGAAAACGACTGGGATAAAAATTGATGTGGCAGCTACTGGTCGTATTCTTTAATGTGGCTCAGCCGATTTCATGGCCCAGGCCTCTCAACCATGTAGTATGTAATGGATTTTTTTTTTTTTTAATCTAACTCATTTATAAGCATCTCCACAAGCTCCAGTTGAAGACCTCTGATTTTCTGCTGTCTGGGGTTATGATCAAGCCACAACGTGGAGTGTGTGACTCCACTGACGCTCACCACAGAAGACTGAGTCATCCCCTCAGCCAGTCGGCTCGTCCTGGATGACCGGGAGGAATGGCAGTCTGGCAATCGCCCTGTCAGATTCAAACATGACCGCTATTATTTCTACTCAACAATCCAATTCTGTGGCATGGAATTGGGAAATATGACCTAGTTTTTGTGTGTGTGTGTGTGTGTGTGTCACCCCACACATACATCCCTCCCTCCCCCTGTCTCCCTCTTCTTTAGCTTGATATTTGGGTCACGAAGGGACAGCGTTTTCCAGGCAGAGACTGAGAGCTTACTGACCACTTGCTCCCCGTATGTAATTGAAAACATACAAATGGATTAGCTGGAGAGAGTTCAATGCCAGTAGGTCTGTTGGGTTTGGAGTCGCCACTGGATTCAGACCCTCTAATAACCCAGAGAGAGGAGAGGAGAGGGTGGGAGAGGAGGATGATGGACAGATCCAGGGATTTAGGATCTTGCGAGACCAGCATTAAAATCAACAAGCACTCAGAGGGAAACATGCAAACACACAGAGCCAGATAGTGGAAAAGATGCACACACATACTTGACTGCTAATATACCGTATGAAATTGTACACTGGCTAGTGGAGATCAGGCAAGCTCTTAAAAATCACCACTTCCATAAGCTTGAAGAGGATATAGGATACTTCTGGCTTATTACAACTTCACAGTTTAGGCCATAATTTGTAAAGGTAACAATAACTTACCAAGGTAAAGTAATAAGGTAATAAAGTATTTGCCGAGGTAATTGATGAGATGGTTAGCTAAACTGTATGGAAAAGAAAACAGAGGTGTTCATTAAACTCAAGTGTTTCGATAGACCGGGTCATTGCCACAGGTGTATCCACGCAATTTTCAGGTGCAATGACAGGTTTTACCAACATTATGGGTGTGTTCACTCAAGGTTTAATCTCCAAATGGAATGAATGATGTTCTTAGGGTTTTCCATATTCTAAGTCTAAGTCTCATCTTCTACAGCACATGCTGTTAGAGGTTGAAACGTGTGACTTTTTTAAAGAAGTATACATAAATCTACAGCTGCCATAGAAATTTAGCACCACGTACTTACATCCTTATAAATTGGTTTCTTCTTTATCTATGATATCCAACAACAGTCACTTCTAATGTTCTTCTGCAACTAGGATGTTGGAATCAGTGCTGTCTAAATATCTCTCTATCTCCAGTGTGTCACACTGTCTGTCCTGTTGTCATTTCTGCAGCATCTCAACTCACGCATGCATGACATTCCTCATTCTGTCATGGCATCATCAACATGATTTCATGGGATGGCGTATAAATAGAAATTTTTAAGAACATTTCGTGTGTCATTTAAGGCTGTTATGAGTTTTACAGTAGGAAAGGATGACGTCAGGTGACTTTTGCAATGTGACCTTCTATGTGATAGTCACGTGACCTATGGTCGCTGTGTGGTTAGGGATAGGCATTAAAACTATATGGCTAGATTTAGGAAAAGGTCATGATTTGGATGAAAATAAGTTTATTTACATACGGAATGTAAGTCAAAGACGTTAAGTTAACTTACAGACGTAAGTTAAAATTGTGCAACAATTACTTACGGTTTCACAAGGACACAAACATTGGTCTCCTGGGTGAAAGTGTTTATTCATGTGCAGAGTTTCTCGCTCTTTATACGAAATCACCTGCCATATTTTTTCTCTATGAAATTCACGGCTAAAACAACACAACCAAAACTTACTTCAGACAAAGTTAAATGACACTCGAAAAAGCAAAGTGTTTTGATAACACGTGAATTGACCTAAAAACTGACAAGCTATGCATGTGTCATTTGGTGATGCTGATCTAAGGCTTAAGTGATGGTGTTTGTTTGAAATATTAAATAAGCACAATATTACATCATATTAAAAAACATCAGCATTGTCTAGACAAATTGAATCAAATACTGCTGAGCCAGTTAGTTTTTCACCTTTAGCTCTTTTAGATATTGTTTTAGCGATGTTGCTTTGTTCTCAGTTCTCAGCAGTTATTTTGTAGAGTTCAGTGTTATTGTAGTGGATGGCAGTGATGGCAAAAATAAGATGTCACAGTTGTAACAAACTGTAATTATCCTTTAAGGCAGACAGATAGAGAATTGGCTCCCTCCTTTTGAAGCACATCTCTCCTCCTGATGTTTCTTTAGTGCTGTCTGTCTCGTCCTCGCCGACACTGTGGACACACTCACAAGGTCAGTGCCTGCTAATGTGTTGCTCAGCGCACCACAGTCGGCTTGGAGATAGTTGTAAAAGCACTGACAACTTGACCTTCTCCTTGACTGATGATGGTCAAGAGGGCCATTACAAATGTGTTTGGGTTTTTTTTATTTCCTCAGATTGATGGTGGGAATGATTCAAAAAACATTTTTTTTGTGGAAGTTGCACACTAAAAAGGGAAAAATGCTTACAGGAATAAAAAACAAAACATAAGGTATAGAAGAGGGTGGAGCTATGGAGAGATGAGAGGGCAGAAGATGAGAGGAGAGAGAGAGTAGAGGAATACAAATGAGAGGAGAGAAAGAGGGGAGTGAAGAGGAGAGAGAGGAGACGAGGAAGAGGGAAAGGACGGAGAAAGCAGAGAAGACAAAGAAGAGGTTTAGAAAGAGCGAGCGGAGTACTCAGCAAAGCAGCAGTCTCAGAGGCTTGCAAGCATATCCGTGACCTAGATTCTCTGCTTCTCCCCAGATCCCTCTCCCTCATGAATGTTTGATTATGCCTCCTACAATAGCAGTATTTACACTGAACGCTTTTTAAATTACAATTCGGCTGCGGTAGAGGAGAGAGAGAGAGAAAAAAAATCCAATCCATTCGAGGTGGAGGGAAAATCGCAGGGAAATTGATTAGAGAATTCTCACCTCAGTGGAGAGGCAAGATTTGAGTCTCTTAAGACCAGACAGAACTGATTGGTGCACAGTTAAGCTGTCTATCGCGTGCGTGCACGCACACGCATACACACGCACACACTCACACACACACAGTCACACACACACAGCCGGAGAAAGACAAAATTCACTACCACTCGTGCATGCATGCCCCAACTGCTGTTTGGGAATAAACCACAAGCAGGCCAGATGCAGGACTGGCATCCTGGTAAATTAGAGGGAAATGAGGAAAAAAGTTTTAAATGTACAGCTCAGATTTGGGATCATGCTCCGTTGAACCATCTTCCTCATCAAGGTGTGGCTGACATCACCGGCCCTCTCTCCCTGCCCCCCTCGCTCCCCTCTAACTCCCCTGCATTCCAAAACCATCTCAAAGCCACATCTCAGTGCATCAGCCGTCAGCATGGCCACTGGTAGACCTCTGTCGGCGTTGCTATGGTTACCATTCTGGGAAGTTAAGCCGCTCTGACTGCCATGAGAGATACAGAGAAGAGCCATGGACACCAGAAAACAAAATGGCGGTAAGATTAAACAGACGATTCGGGGCTAAGCCACATTTTAACAAAGGATGCTGGGAAAGTGCAAATACACACATTATTGCTCTCTCTCTCTTTATCCGTCTCTCACTCTTCTTCTCACATGCACACATATGCATGGATACATAAACATGCACACACAGCAGCAGCAGCAGCAGCAGCAGTTAATCCCATTCCAGTAACCAGAGAGAACTGGTTCAGAGTTGGTAATCTCCAAAAAGCCCAGATTTTGGAAGCTGCGTGACATCCGGCTCCAAGTCGGCCATTAAAGCCCTGATTTTAAAATTGCTTGTTCAAAATGAGAAGGGAGAGTCATGAACGCAGCTAACAGAGTCCTGAATTAAAAAGGGCAGAGAAGATGCTGAAGAATAGTTTAAAACTCTTGCTGTTTACGCACTTGTTCTTTAAAGGGACAGTTTGCTCCAAAATCTAAAATTCATTGTTTTCCCCTAACCTGTAGTGCTATTTATCTATATAGATTGTTTTGGTGTGAGTTGCTGAGTTTTGGATTATCCTGAGTAACCTGGTCATGATTTCTGGAAAAAAGACATTGCTGTTGAGTTTTAAAATTTTTGTGATGGCAGACATCTGGCTGATATCCTCAAACTTCTGCAACTCACAACAAAACAATTTAGATGGATAAATAGCACTACAGGTAAGAGGATTTTGGGGTGATCTGTCCCTTTAATCGCTATTAAAATGCTCACTTGCAGTCCACATTTTGGACCTTGTGATGCGAAGAAAACTGAATTCAGTAGGTGTTCTCACATCAGAACTGTGCACACATCGTTCCCTTATTAAGCCTAAACTCCTGTTCTCTCTCCACCATAGACCAGTGGTTCAGCCACTGTGCCCCCACCCTCTCACTCTCTGGTGGAGGTCTCGTCCCCTCATCACTATAGTCTGGTGCAATCCGCAGACCAAATCATTCTGTCTGCCCCCAGCACCACGGTTGCCACGGAAACCCTGTGTGAGTGTTTGTGTATGTGTGCGGTACTGCTAGGGATTGGTTGCTGGGGTCTAGATGCTTTCCAATCAAACTTGTTACTGGGGTGTTGGAGCCCCCCTCCATGAGTGGAGAAGAGGGGGTGCTGCTGGGGCAGACTGTGTTATCCTGTTATGGTGATGTTTGGACAGCGTGGTGCACACGCATAGAGCCACATCACACTGCTGGTCTTCATTATGAATACCGACAATTTCAGTGAAATTTCAGTGAAAAGTGCATCTTTGTATTTCTCACATCAGATTTTTTTTTTTTTTGTTACCCCGCATGCAGTATTGATCCAATTCAGATACTGGCTGAATGTGGCACTGACAGATGTGCTGTGCATACCAATTCAAGACAGATTGACTGCATTGTATCAAAGGTGCAAGTACAAACATGCACACACAGATATCAACAGTAATGTTAATAATAAGTTTCTTTGCATGTGTGTACCACAGCATTACATGTCTAATGTTTGATGTCACCATGACCAGCGTTAGAGGCGCACTGGTTCAACAATGCTTTTTGTCTTTACCTCGAGATGATGATGATCTCAGAGCCAAGCTGTGCTGCAATACGATGGGACGTGGCCAGAGGACCCATTCCCCAACTGTTCCTGTGTCCCAGCTGTCAGAGACACGCGGAGCTACGACAGAGTGACAAGTGCGCTCAGTAGGACGCCATGCTTCACGGGCCAGTGGGGGGAGAACCAGAGCAAGCCAATACAAGCTGTGCAGGTTGAGAGATTGTCTAGTGAGATTGCACTAGAGGAATCAGCTACAAGTTAAAGAAATATGCTGATTTAACTTGAGGTTGTAATTCTGCAGACTAATCCACCTCATTCATTCATTCATTCATTCACTCATTCATTCATTCAGTCATTCATTCAGTCATTTTGTGTTGTCTATTGAGCAAATTGCAATTGTTTTGGATTGATCTGCAGTCAGCTCTGTGGCAGATAGGTAGCCTATCTGGAACGTGAATTTTATTCAGTCTGAAAACAATAATATAAATGTTGTTATGGCACCATATTTATCACCATATTTCTTTCATTAATTATCACTAAAGTTTTTTTTTCTGGCTATGGCATGAGAAGATGACTAAGGATTTAGTAAGTCTTAGAAAGCACATAGGTACAGTAGTAGTGAGCAAGTACATTATTAAGAATGGGTTAATACTGTCTACAAAGTTCTGATTGGTTGGGATTTTTGACAGAGCAAAGTATCAGAAAAAACTACAAAAGCATACAATAATTCAGAGGTCTCAGCGAACATAACTGATCTTTACATTAAATCTTTCTTGACCTGGTACATTCCTTGTCTTCTCGCCACCCTGCCACCATCTCACCTCCTTGATTTAAGCAAAGACCAGCTAGCAGTTTATTTCAGGAAATTTAGCTTTCCATATGATCCCATCAGACGCACTGAGCAGTTGTTGATCTGCTTCTGGGAGAGTGTGGCCAGAAAGGCCCTGTCCAAGAAATGCCTTTCCAGGTGGTTGTGTGATCTCTCAGGCCTGTAGGTGGGTGGGATGTGACCCTCCCTCTGTAGTCCGCACACACTCAACACACGGTGTTGTGGTGTCAACAGCCTTGTTCAGTGGGGTGTGTTTTGAGGACGTATGCATGGCGGTGTCGTGACCATGCCTTATCCGTTAATACAGTTCTACCTCTCGGACATGTCGGGCTCCTTATCAGGGTCCGTGCTCATTGTTGGTCGTGGCAGGGCGGTCATTTATCAGACTCCACCCACTGTGCCCATAGAGTCCAGTAGAGGGCGGAGCCTGTGTGAGCAAGTTTTGTGACCTCACTCTACATTGTTGTTCATTTTTGAGGCTTGTCATTGATTGCCACCAAATGCCAATATCAGGAAGATTTTTATGGTGTCATTAACATTGAAAATAAAACTCTACTTTTTGTGGCCGCTATCTTTTAACTAATTTAAAAACTGGGAGAGATCATCAGAATTTTGTGTGACTTGACTTGACGTGCTTGATTTTTACCACGGTAACGTGGGATTTGCTTGAGACTTGAAAGTTAAGACTTGAGACTTACTTACTTGACTTAGACATGTGTGACTTACTCCTAACTCTGATGTTGGGTGCTTTTTATGGTTATAGTCCTTACACCCTGTGTCACAATGTGGATCTTTTGATGTGCGCGCCTTGGGCCAAGCATCTGTATTTCTTCCCTCCAGCGGAAACTGTATGATGTCTGATTAAGAGAGAGTATTTAAGGCTAAGAGGAACTGAGTGGTCTATGTTATTGTCCCTGTGGGCCAATAACATAGACTGTCCGTCTGAGTCTATCGATGTCAGTGTCTTTGTCTTTGTCTTTGTATACCTCTTTCGTCTTTATCTGATCCACTTTTGCTCCTTATACCAGGAGTTCTGGAGTCATCCATCTCTGTCTGTCTCTGTTTGTACCTTTGTCTTTCGTTGTCTTTGATTCTCTTCCTCTCTTTGTCTCTCAAGCGCTGCTGCTGCCTGCTGCCTTCAGATACCATATCTTCTCTTTATCTATTTCTGAATTACAGCAAAGCCAGCATCCTAGAGGAGTGCTTTAGAATGCTTGTAGAGGAGAATTCGATAAAGAGAAAGAAATTGAGAAAATGAGGTTCAGATTGAGAGAGGAGATGCCATTTGAAGGAAAAGATCCTAATGAGATGACTTATGTTGTATAGGAGAACAAAAAGGGCTTCATTGATCGTCAAGTCAGCTGAAGAAAATACACCAAATTATTAAATGACACAAGAGAGAAAAAGAAACACAAAGAGAAAAAGAAAGCTGACGACTGATAAATGCAATGGTGTCTCGTATTTCAGCTTTCCATTCATGTGCAAACCTGAGAGCCTCTTGAAAAAAGCCACCTTTATAAAACTGATTGATGTGTGACACAAAACATATGACTAACACACTTTCTTTCCCTTCTCACATGGGTGAGATGACGCAGGAGATAATTGCATTGTTTCTAGGCTTGTAGTCTGCTCGCTCCATCATAATCAGACGCCCGGCACCATCTCTCACTCCTGACAATCAGTAAATGATGTTGCTAGGAGCAACCGCAGGAGGACGGTAGTGACGCTCTGATGTGTCTCTGTAGCACCTCAGCTTGTTATCCCAGAATGAAACAGGTCTATATTTGTGACACTCACTCTGGCAGGAGGACACTTTAGTCAGCTCTGGTGCATTAGTAAGTGATGATAAAATCAACAACCACTTAGTGAATCTTCACGGTGAAACAAAAAACAGTGGGTTGATAGAATCCAAAAACAGCCTATTTACACTCATTGCTGCTAAGTAAAGTCTGATAGTGCCAATCAAAATGCTTTGACAGCTTGGTTTTCTGCAGTGCCAGTATAAGGCGTACAGTACAAAGCCCCCAGTGGAGTAGCAGAGACACCAACATGTCACTACCATTTCCCTCCAGCCCTGGGGTCAGGTGTCAAATGTCTATTCACTACGTGTGAGTCACAGTGTGTTAAACAGGGACAGGACTTGTCATAGCGGGGCGCTCACGCAAACAACTGCGGCTATGGGTGGCACATCAATGAGCCTTAGATCTCTGGGTAGACAGGGATGGTGTGGTGTGAGAACGGTGACAACTACAACAAGTTAGACACAGGGAAGTAGCAGTATTGATAAGTGTCAATCAAAAATGTCACAGTGTGGCAGGAGAAGTGTTCCACAGACGCATGCAAAGTGTCACTCCAGCTTTTCCTATTTTTCAGTAATTGATATTGTTGCAGGGCCTGCTTCTTCTTCTCTGTGCTTCACCTCTGGCTTGAAGCTATGTCTTCCAGGGCCCACAGTGGGCAAACCATGCCATATGGCCCTTTGCTCTGAGCCAGGGAGTCAAGGAACATCAAATTAATTCTACGCACTGAAGGATTAAATCGGCCCGGCCTCTATCACACTATAGCTTTATAGTGACTTTATTACAGTTTACCGGCCACAGACAGTCTCCACTACATGCACATGGACTCTTCAAATACTCTTTATGTTGGAATACACATACAGTATACATAAAGGTACAAATGACACTCTTGACACAGCACGTGTCAGTGCAAAACAGTTGCTCAAAAACGTGTTCCAGCAATCATGTGACAGAGGACATAGAGAAAAATACACATAGTACACATGTACTATGTATACATAGGGAAATGCTGCAACAGAATAACATATTTTGTGCTTAAAAATCTGTTTAGCTTAAAAACATTTCGATCCAAACTGCAAACAACTAATGACGTTACATCATCTCACATCAGGCTGAGTGATGATCACCAATGTTTTTGATGCTCTTGAAAGAAACTACCCCCAAGCATTAACATGCAAAACAATAGGGGCCTGCATGTCTGACAGCTCCTGGGGAGACAAGACGAAAACCTGTTATTGTGCCCTAGAGGGTTACTTGACCTATGTCATCTGACCAACTTTATCCTCAGGCAGTGTACACACTGAGAGTGAAACCAGAAGTGTCTGTAAACAGAAAAGGGAGTATGGTGAGGAGGAGCCTATTAGTGGTATGACTGTAGACATTCAATCCTAGAGGCCTCAGAGGTAATATTATAATGACTTACTAAGTTAAAGCCCCACTATGTAACTTTTTTTTATCTTAAAATAACAGCTTCAAAATCATTTTGAAGCCACTGCCACAGCGCGCCTGGATCGCCAGATACTGCACTATGTAACTTAGAGGTAGCGTCCCGGAGACATTGTCATGTGACCACACAACGCTTTACGGCAGTTACTCTACACCTTTCGGCTAGCTATGAGAAGAAGCTAGCTCACTATGTTCG
>JBBPCS010000374.1:1640908-1653854 GCA_037974645.1 Hollardia meadi | reverse complement strand
TGCAGGGGCCGGGGATCGAACCACCGACTTTCCAATCACTGGGCGACCGCTCTACCACCTGAGCCACAGACGCCCCGGTAAATGAGAAACGTTTTATTGAAATCTACACTGAAATTTTCTACAGACCAACATCAGCCAATACATTGTAAATGCTGATAAACCTGTGGAGATAAAAACAAAAGTGCTAATTTCCATGATGTATGTGAATTACCTTATCTTTGACGGCCTGGAAGCTCTGCTGAAGCCAGCCTCCCCACCACCCTTCTCTGTTCATACAGACATTTAGAAATTAGCCACGTCTCAAAACCAAACCGGCATGAGATTAACACAAACATAACACCACGACTACACGACCTTTGCGACGTTATATTTATCAAACGCCTAACACTCTAGCTAACTTACACAAACAGAGAGACTAGTAAGCTAAGCGAGTTAGCTAACGTCAGCTAGCAGTGCCATACAAGCTAACTTAAAAAAACAACAACACACACACACAATGGCAATTGGTAAAGCTGAACATAAATGCTAGATGTAAAAATGAATAACATATGCAGCCCTCTGTTTGTTACTGCATGATTAAAGCTGATCTAACGTTGCACCATAACTAACCAGCTCATGCTAATGCTAGCCATGTTTTGGTAAACAAATACACTTCCTGAACTGATTCCGGGGCTGTAAAGTACAGCATTTAAACAAAGTAATCTCACCAAATTTTATTACACACGCAACACAGCGCTGAACACAATATGTAAACGACGTCGTTACTGCCTGCTATAATATATTTTCAAAACAAAAAATAATTTGCGAGTTCACTCTCACCCTTCAGCCATCTTCAGCCGATGACATCATCAGTATTTACTGAACTCTAACCCCGACTGTTTAGCTTTTGAAAAAAACGCACACGTGATGCAATATGACTTCCCCTCTGCGATATATTGATAGTCACATTCAATTATCCAGAGATAAATCACTTCTTTTTTTATTTTAAATGCGCAGCTTTAAGAGTTTCCTGGATTTTTTTTTTTTTTTTTTTACAGTTGTTGTGCTTTCTATGGTGGCTGCGGAGGATCAAATTAGACAGTAACGCGCAAGACAAGCGCAAGTGGCACGGCAGTACTTTGGGGAATTGCATGAACCCAGCAGAGTCAGAAGAAGTACTCAGATCTTAAGTAAACGTAGCAATACCCCATTATAGAAATAGTCTGCTAATGGTAAAAGTCATGCATTTAAATTTTGACTTAAGTAACAGAACAAAAGTATTAGCATCAAAATCATAGAGATCAAAATATACTTAAAGTAGCCTACCAAAAGTATTGACACTTTAGTATTTTAGAATAATGTTGGCCTAGATTATATTATTGGACTATAATTAGGCCTATTGATGTATTAATGTGTTTGTCATGTTAATGTTGAAGCTAATAAAGATGGTTTAACTGCTGCTGTGTCTTTCGGTGTAGCTTGTGAATTTTACATTTACATTTTTTTTACAATTACATCATACTTTATTTGTTGACTATATTTCGTATTATTGAACTAAATCTGCAAAGTTACTAGTAACTAAAGTTCTCAAATAAATGTGAAGTAAAAAGTACAATATTTGCCTCGGAATTGTAGTGGAGTAGATGTAGCAGAAAATAGAAATACTCGAAGTAAATGTAGTTGGTTTTTAATGTATTATTCGCAAAATAACATTTTGAGAATAGGTGACACAAATGGTTTAGCTGCATGTAAAAGGTTAAAATCGTTATGCAATTGCCAAAATTCAAAACAGTGCATCAAATTGATGTCCCCACCAAACGTGTGACCACTGGGTGTCAAGTGGACATGAGATTTAACATGACATCTAGTCATTTAACAATAGGTGAAACAAAAAGTGAGCAAATCCAAGCACATTAAACACTGTAGGTACTGGACGGAAGCACAAATAAAAAAATTCAAAAGCTGAAGAAGGGTTCGGGCCGTAAATGTTCAATATTATATAGCAAACAATAGGTAACTAGCCTTTCCACATGACTTCACACCATCTAGGAAGTCTGATGTTTTTTTTATCCCCACTTCACTTTGTAAAGTGAATGAACAGGAACCAGCTACCATCACACGTGGAGAAGACGTGCATCAAAAAGGAGGGGGAAATGCAGAACAATGCTTCCATGAGTTAAATTAACAATTTAACCCTATAAGTTTTTCTTTTAACTCATTTTACCAATAAGTTGCATATTATGACACCTAACAAACGTCTCTTTCTAGAGCCATTATATTGACTAATCAGTGCTTAGTGATCCCAACCTGAATGTCCCCATCAATCCTGCTCCAAGTACATCTGTGGATGTGTGTGTGAGCGTATGTGCACACCATATTGGATATGCGTGTCGACCCCAAGCAGCTGTGCTTTCCCCTCATCAGTATTCTGGGGGATGAAAAGGAGGCTGTAGCGCAAAATGAAAAAGAAAAGGCAACAAGCCTCTGGAAGGGTGTTCTCACTTAATTGAAGTTCCCCTTTATCCAGACGCTGCACAACGTGTGCTTATGTCCCCACAATATGTCTCCCCTGTCGAGCCCCTCCATCCTCTTAATTGGGTCTTTCAGTCCCTTAATTAACTCTGTCAATGCATGTTGTGCTGAGCCAAGTTGGGACAAGTGCTTCTCTATTTATCAGCATCTGAAGCAGTTAACTTATCCATCTGTCTTCTTGTACATGGTCATGGTGTGATAATGTCTGCATAACATTTAAGGCACAAAAGGAGAATGTGTAATATCATCCCTGCATCCCTTGTGTTGTTTAAGACTTTAGTGTCTTTGATTTTCACAATTCTTGTATGTCACTTCAGCTGATCAACAGTTCAATAGAATAAATTTGTACTATTTTATGTCTGATTTTGGATTGCTTACATACATTTAGGACATGAGCTATCACTCTGCTATCATTTAATGTCTTCCATCTACACCCATTAATATGGAATACTAAAATGCACTGGTGGAAAGTAACTAAGAACATTTACTGAAGTATTGTACTTAAATACTGTGTTATTTGCCCTTTACTAAATATTTACTTTTTTAAATGAAAAGTTTTTAAGTGTGCAAGTGTTGTAGGAATATCTCAACCTGTTTTCAATGCAAGAACTTTTACTTTTCCATAACTCTAGTGACATAACCTGCCCTGCTCTTTCTTGTTTCAAAATACAAACACGTTTTAATTTTTCTATCTTTGTACAGCATTTGTAAATAATTAAAACAGGTTAAAATATTGTTACTACACTGCAAAATATGTTTTAAGGGCTTGATTAATGACAGAAATGTCTTTATAAGATTGAGGTTTTTGTGTAGATTAAACAGAAGTACTTCAAACCTCCACCTAAAACAGCTACAACAAAAATGCTAATAATTCTGTGATATGACATGATGGAAAGGGTCATTTAGCAAAATAAGTACTTTTGTACTTTTGTTCAGTACGATTTGCGGATAATATTTCTGTATTTTAACTTGAATGCAGGATTTTTAGATGTAATAGAGTATTTTTACATTGTATTTCTACTATTTTACTTAAGGAAATTACCTGAATAGTTCCTCCCCCCGGTAAAATGACCCTTCTCACTGTGTTTAATTTTTTAGAGTTACTTGTGCACAACATTAGGACTAAAACCAGTGCTGCCACTGCTGGTTAGCGTATGCTAAAGAGCACCATAATGACAGCAGTAGCTGACCATAATGGCACACAGAGGACCTGCCCATATTGTATGATTTAAGAAGCATATCCATTACACATAACACCCATCCACCCACCCACACACACACACTCCAGACTGCTGATGCCACACCGTGGGTTAACACCATCTGGTGTCGATCAGGAAACACCAGCTTTGCACAAGTCAGTGTCTCTAATCATCTACCTAGAGCAAAGGGAGACGGATCCCCGTTAATCTCCACAATGTGTTCTGCTTCCCATTCCCACCTGTGCCCAAATAAAGGGGGGCCTTGTGGGAGGACCCAGGGTCTCTGTGTCAAGGGACCAGGGACCAGGTGACGCTGAAGCGCCAGTCCCCACGACAGAAGCTCCACCGCTTGGTTTGGCTGGCAGCTGCCTCCCCCCACTGAGACATCCCACAGCTGACAATCCCCTAGTACTGACAGGGGCTCTTTTCAGTGTCAATAGCCTCATATATTAGAGCTAACAGCCTTTGTGGCGAGAGAGGGTGTCAGGGCTTTTGGCCCGACAGCGCTTGTTACCATGATGAAATGTAGATTGAATGGAGGGGGTCTGTGTCCCAGGCACGAGAGCTTGGACTCCCCCGGCCTTTGTGTCCCACGCATGGCTATTGTTCAAACCTATTCAGGGCTCTCAGGAGGAGGAGGTGGGGTAGGTAGGAGGTGGGTGAGAATGAGTTACATCTCTTCATTTCTCCCCTGATCTCAAACTCATCTGTCAGCCGTGGGAGGATAAGCATGTATTTTACATGCTTGATTTGTTGCTAAGTGAAGACCAGCCATTGTTGGGTTGTTTGACCAAATCATGTTCATGGCAATCAGCGTGTATAGTAGTTTGTTTGTTTTTTGTTTAGTGGATTAATGGGTGTTATGAATCAGCTACACTTGATTTTTAACACAAATGCAGCAAAATTTGATTGCAAATGTGTGTTGACAGTATATGTGGAAATATTTACCACACATATATAAACAGAAAATCCTGTATGCGTTCAGAGAAACTTACTGACCACATGATGTCCTCTGCTTTAATTTTGTCCTTTGTGTGCAAATATCCATGTTCTCATGAGACAGAGACAAATCGTTGGCCTAGAGTGAAGGACATGGCTATGTCCCTGGCCTGCGTCAGACAAAAGTGACGCGCCTTCCTGGCGCCTGTGTCGTCCTTTCATCTCCTACACCCTGTTGAGGTGAAGATGGATGGTCCCCTGACTCCAGAACACCACATTCAGCCTCTGTGCTTGCGCATTGTCTCGTCCTTCTGTCCCTCTTTAGCGCTTTAGAGGTCAGTCTGTCTAAAGCTGGTTAGCAACCAATGACACCCTTTCCTAAATATCCTTTTTTTGCACTGCTCCCTCCAAACACCAATAAAACCTCTTCTGTTAAGTTAAAGAATATGTTGCTGTATTGTTCTGATACAGCTGCAGTGTATTTGTAAGTATGTGTCTAAAACGCTTCCAGCAATGTTGTAGCTGCCTTGTAAAAATAAATTTATGAAAAAAGAAGACAAACAAGAGTTATTATAACAAAAGTTTTAATTTAGGAAAATAGAAATCCTGCACAATAGGACACACAAGTTCCATTTCTGACAATATTTCACCACCACAGATATCAGATAAATTACAGTATTTGCTATTCTGATAAAATCCCTAGTGCATTTAGAATATTTATGTATAAACGATGCAGATGAGACGAATGATAAAAAATAGCAGCAGTTTACATAGCAGAAGATATATACATATGTACAAGTCCTGGCACCAGCCATCATTTGAGCAGTTCGTTTAACAATCTTCAGTGAGCGGCATGGTTCATTGCATTGATCCAAACAATAGACGTCAGTTTTAAGAGAGTCCTGCTCACTTTGTCATAGACAGGCTGTGTAATGTGGAGGTAGTGGTGGGCAAAGGCTGGCAGAGGGAGCAGGGGCAGGGCATGCCGGGGAAGTGCCTGTAGGAGCCGGTCAGGTGGAGCGGCTCCTTCAGAAGGCCCTGGACCGGAGCATGAAAACCCAGGAAGCTGGTGGATGGAGGGGAGTGCGGGGCCGGGGCTGCAGCTGTAGAAGTTGTGTGATGCTGGAGAGCTGAAGGTGTGCTGCCCACCAGAGAGTGCAGAGACTGGGCAAGAGGATGCAGGGGGAGGTGGGCCGTGGGGGCTGCAGACGTAACAGCAGGATGGGTGGCTGTGCGGCTCTGGATGCCAGCACTGCCTCCATAAACATCCCCTACCAACTTCTTCATCTCCTCCAAGGAGCTGGACAGCATGAGGATGTAGTTGCGAGCTAACAGCAATGTGGAGATTTTTGAGAGCTTGCGGACTGAAGGTCCCTGCGCGTAGGGCATGACTTCTCTCAGGCCGTCCATCGCCTGGTTCAGATCATGCATCCTTTTCCTTTCCCGACTGTTGACCTTCAGTCTCAGGTCTTGCACCTCGTCCTTGCTGAGCTCAGACCTGGTCTTGGTCTTACCGCCCCCACTGCAGCGCTCCGTCCTGGCCTGGCCGGCCTCGCTGTCTGCTCTGTTTTCTCTGCAGTATGTCTGGAACATCTTGTTGGAGAAGAAGCTCCCAGCAGAGTCGTCCACCACCAGGTCTGGGGATGAGGAGCGGCTGCAGGTGGAGCCAGTGTCGGAATCCATCTTGGTTAAAACAGAGGAAAGTGGGGCAAAAATACTGGCCTAAATGCTAGGAGCTTGAGTTTAAATTCTACAGATGTTTCCTAGCTGTTCCAGTTCCCTATAGTGTGACTACAGTCTCACGTCTCTCAGAGCTTGTGCTGTTCAGTGGGATGATCAGTCTGTCCACCACAGTGAGTCTGTCTGAACTGTCACCCTCTGGGCCCACTGGGGTGTATTTATACAGCCGGCACAACAAAGGAACAATAAAGCCGCATAATGAGACACTTAGAGCCACGGCCAATTGCAGAGGGGACACACTCATCCCCACCCACCCAAACCACCACTTACCCACACCCACATTTAACTCCCCCAACCCTGATAAACCCCCTACTCATTAACCAAAAGAGGGGTATGTTAACATGTTGTGTTAAGCCATATACCCAGAAGTTAACTATAGGACTATGCTAAAACTTCAATAAATAACAGTGATGAACGTTGAACAAGCACATGTAAGAACATAAAATTGGATCAAATGTAAATATGTTCAATTTAGCAAGTAGGCAGAGTATTTCTTTTAGATGACCACAGTGAAGAGATGGTTAATCGTTCTGATATTAAATTAAAATGTTTGATGCCTGATCCCTCAATTTGCACTAATGTAGGGTTTTACTCACCATATACAGACATTCAAAGTGAAGTGAAAGTGAGAGTGTGAACCACAGATCAGCTTAAGAGTGATTCAGGCCACATTTTTATTGCCCTGCTCAATAATTCCAGATATATGATGCCTCAAAGGCCTTATTTACATATGGTATCCATGAGACACTCTGGAGAAAGGTATGAAGCACCATATGAGGTGCTTAAACATGTATGAGCAGCATTAATGGCAGACTAGGTACAATTCAACCAGGAGCTCAGGACAAAAGGGGTCAGATAAATTTGACTTGGCTCCCCAAACAGTCTGTGAAATCACATCACTATCACTGGAAGGGGGTCCTTCAGCTGGGGAGGAGGTAGTTAAAATGGTACTAAAGAGTGGGCACGGCATTGTCTTTCCCTAATTCAACCGTTAAGCTACTAGCACTTTCTCAGGTTTGTTTTTTTCACACTTGGTTGAAGCACTTTTTCACACTTTCTTTCTCTAGATATGAAAATAGCAGGAGCAAGGAACTTTATCTCGGATAGAGAAGTTTCCATTCATGCCATATAAATTCCTACTGAGCTTAATGTCCAGTGTGTATCTGTTGGTTTAATCTGGTGTCTGTATCAAGCTGATTTTTTTTTCAACATTTCTCTCTGTGGTGTTCAGAGGCTGGATTTCACTGCTCGGCTCAGGTATTTTCTGCCAAGCAAAGCTTCCACTGAAGCAGTGCTAGAGGGCCAGTGGCTTGAAAATACTCTGCTCATGTGTTACACCATCTGGGATAGCAAAAGAGATTCACAAAAACGCTGAAGCTTGGATAGATTCCTGCCTGGAGCCTAATGATTGTACATCACTTTGCAAGTGTTATTCAGTTCAAATGGAAGAAAACTTTAGATGTATCATTGCTAGAATGTGTTTCCACCATCTGTCAGGTCATAGGAGAAACAATCTGCTTTTCTCTTCTTGGTGCACAGTATGTTTATATTTACTGAAGAGCTGCAGAGGCTCTCCTCCAGCTGTGGGCATCTTTGTCCAGCTTTATGATTGTTCTAGAATCTGGTCATCTGTAGAGTAAATTTGAAGTCCCTGCATGACTTCACACTGAAGTCATTAGTGTGTTTGCACATTGGTGGTTTAATACACTCAAAATTAATATGGCTGTTCTCCAGTACACCATGAATTATTTACCAAACCTTTTTGTCTATCTTGCCTTCATCAGGGTCGTGTCTAAGGATGTTTCTGGTTTCCTTAGTCAACATTCATTGATTGTTGCCAATGTCCCTTTCTTAAAAAATAATATTTAGTTGTAAGACAAATATGAATGACACATATGAATAAACACACACTTTTACAAAATCTGAATAAAATATAAACCTCACTTTCACTTTAATTTTGTCTGCCACCAGGCACAAAATCTCCCAGGAAAATGAAGGCTGACTGGCGATCCAGTCGGGCTGGCAGCCTGGCACCATTTTAATCTGCTTTCATGTCTCCATTATAGACTAAATGAATTAACAAACTCACACTTTTGTCCTGTGTTGCTGGTCATTCTACTTTGAGGAAAGCAGAAAACGAAAGTCAATCTGCATTTGGATTTTTCAATTGCTCTGTTATTTGAAAACAAATAGTGCCTAATTTAGAAATCCAAAAAGCCTCCTTTACAAGGAACAATTTCTCCAAATCTTTCTGTCTTTGACAAGCGTAGCTTACTGTACCTTCTCAACTCCCATGTAAATTAAGGGAAGAGACTGGATGATTCATTTCTCTAAAATGTGTTTCAACTGCATCAAACTCTTTTGCGTTTTATGGTACTTTACTCTGCTCTTGATGTTTTTCTTACAGATCCTTTTCCACATGGACATGGAAATAAATAAGTGACACCTTTTGTTTTGTATGAAATTACTCCGGTCATTTTGTACCTGTATGTGGATCAAGTTTGTTTAGTTGTTACATTGTGCGCCAGCGCCTCACTCTGTAACAGTGGTCTGCACCTTGGTGTGTATGTGTTCTCTTGAACCCTTTTACATAGCCTGTCCAATGCGGGCCTGTTGCGCCTCGCTGGTCTATGTAAACGTTACAGTGGCATGATGGGGGGGTCAATGTTGTTCCTACTCTGAGTAGGTAGTGGAGGTAGTAACAGCGTCCTTGCATGGACTTGCAGTAAGTTAGTGAGAATCAAAAGGACCTTCAGGACCCCCCACCATTGCTCCATCAGGGGACCCCACAGGGCTCTTTGGCTCAGCCAACATTCAGTGATGTTATAATTGGGGAACCTTGAGAGCCAACATGGGCCATTTATTTGGAGCATATGGATTTTCCCATCGTTAGGCTTGGAGCCAACATGGCTGCTGGACTATCCTCTGCTAATTGGGCCAGGTCCTCATTAACTATGTTGGACACAATGATCCGGATTTCATTATTTTCCAGTATTTCAGACCTTTTAATGACTGGTTCTGTGCCACAGCTTTCACTCTGTTCTACACACTCCAAAGAGAATAAAATTATCAATAATGTTTCTGTAATGGTCTTAATAAATTATCTATAAATTGAGGAAAAATGTGCCCCAGACCTGGTGGCCTACTCATTAACTGTACACGATGTTAGATTAGTGAGATTGTCACTCATAATATCTGAATGGGGATACAGCACATCAATAAGAAACAGCTAGCAGCCGTGTATGAAATTACAATCACTGAGAACACATTTTTGGATCATTGTTAGGGACTCTAGCTGAATAAAAGGAGTGCAATCACTCCTTCTCTTACTCCATTATTATATGCATGAGCCAGATAAATCCCATTCTCCTGCTCATTCTTATTCTTATTCATGTGTTTACAGAGGCAACGGGCCACACAGAGAGACACAAGGATCTCTGAGCTTTGTATTTAACAAATGAAAGCGTAGCCACCCTCCATGTTTCCACATAATCCTTCAATTTTTAACCCTGCATTAGCGTGTTTGACTTTCTTCTCTGGATGCCACCTCTCAGGACCCTTCATCCAATTCAAGAGCTCTGTGATAGACTTTTTTTTTTAGGCTTTAGAGACCCCCTTTCTACTGCCTCACTGGGTGCACTCCAATGAAAGTGCTCAGGTGACCAGAAAATGAGGGCATTATCACAGGCATATGCTTGTAGCAACAGCGGATCAGGCTAGATTAGGGCCTATCATTGCTCAATAAAGTGCTAAGCTGGAGAGCAAACCTGTGCTGTGTACTGTAAGGCTTCCTTCTCTCTCTGCTGGTCATTGTTTAACAGGATCAGTGGCTAGATCTTCTGTACACACACACTGGCCTTTAATCTGGGCATGTGGTCGGGAGCAAATCCCGTAGAGGACAGACAGCAGCCTTTGTTTACCACCATTTTTTCTCAATGTCACTTGGATATCAAAGCTCTGAGAACAAGATCAGAGCAGGAGAAGTGATCAGGAGCAGATATGTGGAACTGGTTTGCTTCATCTATGGATCTAAACATTTCCCTCTGAGTATCGATGTCTGGGAGAGAGAAATAAAACTGTTTCACAAAGTGTCTGAACGGGCCGACAAGTGTTTCTGAGAACGGGGAGTGCTGCCCTTTGTTATCTCTCACCACTGGGACAAACGGCATGGTGATTTATTCATTTACACTGTCTGAAACAATTGCATTATCTCGGCCACAACAAAAAGACACAAAGGCGCTATGAAAATCCCGTAGGATGTTTATGAGTCACTAAGGAGTCCAATAACTTTCCCCTTCATCTTTAAGCGGCCACGGAGGGTCGCATGCTGTGGAGGGCTGCAGGGCGAGGGGAGTCAGGAGGGGGATCCAGGTCCAGGGAGAGATGCTGATTATGGGTAGGATAAAAGGAGTCCAGGCCCACTCCTCTGGAGCTGAATGGGGCTCGGTCAGCAGGCTGTCCCATACACTGGCCTGCTCCATGCTGCTACAACTTCATAAATTACCCCACAATTACCCCGGGGGGACGCTGAGGGAGGAAAGACAGGCGAGAGGGGGAGAGAGTGAAAGGGGAAAGAGCAGAACTGGTTGCTGAGCAGACTGTCATCAGTAGGTGTAGGGCCCAGGTCCAGATGTTGGCCTTCAGGTTGCTGGGACCCAAATGATGGCAGCCTCCTGAAGATTGTCACCACTAAATGAGAAAGATTCACACCTTAAAGCAAAAGGTTTACGATGTCAAGGGTTGATTCACTCAAATATAGCACAAATGTTCCTATGCACGTTGTTTTGGTTTTGAGATCTGTCGCTGACATTTCTGCCTCCTCCAATTTCAGTGCTGGTAGTCATTTAAAACAAACATTGTGTTCCATGTTACTCTAATCCACAGGACATGATCTCAACCGTTTTCAGAGGGATTATTTCTACAAGGGTCTGTGAATTCTCCAGAGCAATGTTTCTGAAAAGATGCATGGCTGTTAAAGTTTTTTAAAAGATGAGGTAGACATTTCTGGAGAAATATAGTTGATTGTTGAGTCTCATACCCACGTCGTCAAATACTGTTGCTTTGGGTTGGCCACCGTCCTGGTGGCTGTGTCCTAATACCAACTCAAAGATTCAATAAGTGAGAGCCTGGGAATGAGACTCAACAATCATCTATCTGTCCCCGGAATTTACCTATAATGTAGTTTTTAAGAGCAGAAAGCAAAACAAATACAAATAAGTTCATAAACCTCCATTATATTGATGCAAATACCAAGTATGTTTTTCTAGCTCATTTGGGTGAACAGACCCTTTAAACTGATGCTGTCTTGCTTGTTTAATAAATCAACAGTAGAAGGTACTTGTGCGTGCGTGCGTGTGTGTAAGGACAACTGTATGAGTCTGTATAATTGTGGCAGATTAGGAAAAAGGAATAATACAGTTAATTGGCAAATCCTAATCAATCAAAAAATCACACACATGCCTTCAAGCCAGTACAGATGCACACACTTTTACACAACACACACACAAAGTGTATCTGTTCAGCATTGTGCTGGCCACACTTTTGAACAGTTGGCTGCTCACTGGTGCATGAGGGTGGCTTTGTGTCAGCGGTCTGCAGACTTCTGCCGCTCTGTGCCCCCTCCTCTTTCTCCTCCATCCCCCTCGTCTCTGTGTTATCCAGTCTGATAAAACAGGGGACCTGCTCGCCCAATAATCTTCCTCCCCAAAGCCCAGGCACGACTGCCTTTCATCAGCACCATTGTTTCAGTCTGTTACCTCCGCATGTGCTCCTTCACCACGGCAACACACGCACACAAATGCAAACCCTCCCTCGTCCCTGTCCCATCTGTGGATTGGCCTGCCATGTGTCTATTCATAAGGGTGCCAGCGGCAACGCCACTGTATGTGGATAGTACATGATGCTGTCCTTTTGTGCTGGGCTCAGTCCTCAGCTACTTAACGCTGACCCTGGGGTCACCGCGCACAATGACCTGAGTGTTGGTGGCCACTGGCTATCCTCATTGGCCCGTGATTGACGAGCTGATCAATGGTCAGCGTGAATGTGTGTGCGCCCACATGTGTTTGGTTACTATACAGTCTCTGCAGGCCAATTGAATCAAGCGTGTCTGTTTTTTAAGTAATGGCCATTTGAAGGCATCAGACTAGTTAGTGACACACAATTGACTTCTTTGGCTTTTAACTTGATGTGGTGAAATGAATAACTGCAATTTAGCTCAATGGGCACACTCCTTGTCTGGACATTAGAAAACTGTGAAAGTAGGCTTTATGGAGCTTTAATAGTCTAATATTCCGCTTGTTAATTAATGTATATTATGTTTTCTCTGTGTATGTCATTGGGCAGCTTCTTGAGTGCCAAACCTGAATGTCATCATCCACTTAAAATTCTGCCATATCCCTTCAGTCAGTCATTTTCATCTCATCATCGTTCTGTTTCTGTCTGGCTCTTTTGCTGTCCTTCCCATTTCTTTTTTCATGGCAGGCACACACACACACACACACACACACACACACACACACACACACACACACAAACACACACACACACACACACACACA
>JBBPCS010000374.1:1618252-1629870 GCA_037974645.1 Hollardia meadi | reverse complement strand
TTTTCAAAAAAAACCCCCCCCCCCCCCCCCCCCCCCCGCAAAACCCTGACACATCAGAGCGGCACAGACTAAAATATAACCCCATTAACTTTGAATGGCAAGTCTATTACTCTGTTGCATAATGTGTCTAGCACGGCATGGATAATCGCCAACTCAGTGGAAATGGCGGTGAGATAAAGGGATTAGTGATGCCTTGACATATTTATTAATGGAGTAATATGGTTGGTGGGACCATGAGCTCCCTGAGAAAAGTTTGGGCCATCTTCTTCCTGCGATCTAAAATGTCATCTAGCGTGAGTGATGCTTGGTAAAATAACTTCATTCTGGCTCATAATCTCTGTTTACAGAATGGATGAGCATTGCTAATTTACTGTGTGCTCATTCGACAAAGCATTTCGATTTAAAGGACAGTAATAATGATTTCAGATTCATTGCTAACTCCAAAACCAAACTGACTTAGTGCATAATATATTTACTTTGCTGAATTTCATTAATTAGAAGATATGTATACCCTTGCCCTTTCTTAAGGTCAGATCTTCTAGCCTAAATGAACTCCATAAGAAGAGTCAGGTAGTGTGATCTGTGTGTCAGGCAGCAGGGAGGGGCACATGAGGCTGTTGGGGGGGGGGGGGTCATTGATATACGCATATCACGAGGAAAGTGAGGGTTAAAGAGTGGGAACGTACCCACACATTGTGATGCAAAGGGCATGGGAGGGTTAAACCAGGTTCTACTTGGCCCCCTGACCCACGGCCTCTTTGATGCTGCAGCCTTCAGGACGTGGGCCTCTGAGGGGGCTCAGTGTGGCGCGGCCCTGGGACCGCTCTACTGCCACGGAGTCAGCGGGATTTGGGGACTTGCCTTTGTCCTCAAAGAAAATGTACGTGGCTTTGGGTGGGGCAGGTGGAAAGGTCACACACAGGGATCATGGGGAGAGTGGGGTGAGATCAAAACAAACAGACTGGGGAAACACATCAGATCACTTTCTCAGACACTGGGCGGTTACATGATCTTGCCATTATCTTACACTCACAGGTTATAAAATCTGAGAATCAGACAATTTGTTGAAAAGTATGGAGACACACACAAACTGCCAAAATGTCTTTTCCCAAATATGTAACTGTTTTAATTGAGCTGCAGAGAAACAATGCTTACAGAGGAGGATGCTTCCTTGTGTTGGACAAACTGTTTCAAGCTTGTGTAATCTTCTGATTCACTCCATCTGCAGTCACAGAGAGAAAGCACACAGTGTAAATATGCCCGAAAGACACAAAATTGATCAAAATTCAAGCTCAATACTGGCAGCTGGTAGATGGAAGATTGTACTCTATTGTGTATCTATTGTGCCTGTCAGTGACGTCCTCTTGGAAGTGAAGATAAATCTCAGTGTCTCCTGCTGGATGTCAGCTGGGGTCAAAGTTAAGAGAGTTCACAGACTGCACACCTGTACTTTATCTTACCTAGAACTTCACTTTATTTGGATTGATACATTTATGTCCTTGACTGGATCGATGCTGCTCATTGTTATCAGCGCCTGCCTGCAAACCAACGTTCCCTTTTTAGTTTTTTGAGCTTATAAGGAAGTGACTCCGATCAATTTGGAACATGTAGAATACACTGGGATATTCCCCAGCAGGTTACAGGTTTGCTCAATGTTTAAAGATGGTTCAAAGAACATCAACATAGAGATTAAGGAAGAGATCATGTCAAAAAGCTTGATCCTTTAATCCAACAGTAAATTATACTGAGAACCTACTGTACATCTTTGCTTTAGAAGGTTTTGTACCCCTGATAATCTCATTGTGTTGCAAATTTGTGAAAGAAAAAGTAATGTACTTTTTTTTTTTTTACCAGATTTAAATTGTCAGCTAGTTAAAAAATATTTCTTTGTACTGTTTGATTTAGCACATGGATTTCAGAGGGCATCATAATCATGAATTCCTCAGAGAAGAGCAAGTTTTTAGGAATGAATGCGCCCACTAGTGGTTACACTCAAACAAGTCACAGAACAGGACAGTCATAGGCCCTCTGTATTGTCATCCTGCTTCATCTGGTATTTTCTCATCTTTATTTGATTATCAGGGTCATTCTTGGCAAGCTTTTTGAAGATATTACATCTTCAAGCACATCATAATTTGAATTTTTTCCTTCATGGTGTACTCACCAGTTATTTTCTAATGCTTCTAAAGCTCCCAGCCGAGACCTCTCTGTGCTCTGCCCAGCCAAAGGCTAAGGCGGTCATTTAAGATAGATAGAGTGTATTCCAGTCACACATTTTCACTCTTCTCATGAATAATGCAGTGGAGACAGCTGATGAGGCACATTTGGTTGTCAAGTTAAGAGGCAGCCGCACAGTTACATAAGAGTGGCGTGGCTGAGGGTGTCTGACAAGCCTGCCTTTGAAGAATGTACCCCCACCTCCTTCGCTTCCCGCTGGGATTCGTCGTCATCCTCGGAGGGCCTGAATTCACCACCTTGGCTTGGGTCTGCCGCTAAAGGGGATGATGCACAAATGTAATGACACAAAGCAACAATTTAAATACCATTCAGGGGCTAAATTATCCCAGAAAGCTTAGTAATATTGGATATTAATGGGGTTGAAACACAGGTCTACATTTGACTTCATCCTGGATGCTGTCTCTGCTCTCTTCTTAAGTCACTGCAACTGTTTAAGCTGCAGTTTTGGTCATTTTTATGTTTTTAATTCAACTAAAGGATCACATGGTTATCTACAGTATATGTTGCTTAAAGACATTGACATCATCTCTATCTACATGTTGTGGGTATGTGCCTTTTTTATATTTAATAGCATCCGCGTGGTTCCTGAAGTGGCCCAGACCGAGGTCGACACGTGCCTCCTCAATCATTTATGAGTTAATGCAGATAGCGAGGGCAAGCAGCAAAAACCTGCTCCCCCAGGAGACCTGCGGGCTCCGGGAAATTACAATCAGCAGCACTATAAACCATGAAGCCGGCAGGGAAGAGCTGTGGACTTCTCTGGTGTACAACCCGCAAGGCTCCTTTCTTCTTGCATATGTTTGCGAAGACCTCCTCTTTGTGCACTAACAGGCCCACAGAAAGCTTTTCAGCTGCTAATCTCTTGCATTTATGATTAAGGAACACCGGCAGAAAGCTCTCAGTAAACAACCTGCCTGTGGGTTTTGTTCCTCCTCGCAGTATGAATGTTATGTAATTGCAAACTTTCAGTCACTTCATTTATGTGGGATACAGGAGAGGCTTGTGAGAACAGCAAACAAAACAAAAAACCCAAAAAACTTCAATAGGTCCTTCAAAAAGGACATCATCTACTCCAACTTCTGCTAATTCCTCCCCACCTTTAAATAGCAACATCCCCGAGAAAAATCGACCCATTCTTCCTGGCGAGAGCAGAAGCGGATTATGGAATGACACTCATATTTGGCAGATAAATTGTCATATTATCGCCTCCCATTTCTCTCTAAATCTACCGCTCTAAAGCTCCTCAACTTTGGGGAAATGAGACAGCAGTGATATCCTGGGGCAGAGGAAGCCTCTTTCTCCCCTTTTCTTCTCCTCCTCCCCTCCTCCTCTCACTCCCTGAAAAGTAATTTAATTCCGCTGCCAGTTTATCCTGTGAATAAAAGAGATGAAGAGGAGGAGAGGAAGAGCTCGAGGGGCTCCCGGGTTGTATTAACTTTGTCCTTCCTTTTTACAGGCTTTCATGATAAATTACAAAAGCTTGGAGCTAACAAGGATGTCATGATCACAGCTGCATATAGCGGTTGTGAAACATACAAATCCCATGTAGCTCACGGGCACCCAAATATAACTCACAAGCTCATTAAAAAAAAAAGCCACACAAATGCTCACGCACGTGCAGACACATCAATCGTTTTTCAAATTACACCTGTGTGTGACAAAATATTAAAAAACATCAGGATTAGACAAGGACAAGGAAGGTAAAACAGATCAGTCATCACACCCTGACCTTTACTGGTGTCTGTCTGGGGTGGCCTGACCACAGGCTGGCAGAAAAGGTAAGCTCCTGATTAATGACATTTCTCAGCACTGGAATATTCATCTGCAATCGAATGCCTCCATCAGCACTCTCGACCTGGCTCAGCAAGGTCACAGTGACTTTGCAGAACCCGTCCCTACTTCAGGACCTATTTTATGGTGTGTTTATGGGCAAATAAACATTACGCACCGTTGCAGTGACCTCAGGGGAGATGGAGAGACAGAGTCCAAAGACTACAGTGCAGTGCAAGAGGGAGTTTATTGGACTCCACAAGAGTAAATGCGTATGTGTGTGTGTGTGTGTGTGTGTTTTGCATGCGTGAAAAGCTAGTTAACATCCCCAATTGTTCAAGGATTGGATTGCAATAAAACACACCACAACATGCTTTCAAGCCGTTTTCAAATCTTGTACTTTCCCCAGCTACTGACAGGGGGCGCTGTGGATCTTCCCCATCTGACTTGGTCTGACTACACAATGTAAACAGCAGCAGGTACAGCGAGCAGACATATTATCAGCATCAGCATCTCCCACATGCTGTATGACATCCTTTGCAGTGTATTGTAAATGTGTTTTGATCCACCTAAAGATTGTCAGCTTACATAATTGTTTATTGTGTTAATTGATAGAGAGACAGAGAGAGATATAGAAAGAGCTCTGTCTTTCTATATCTGATAACAAGTGTCTGTCTGTGCTGGGTTCTCGTAAAACACTCAGAAGTGCATGAAAGCTGCAAGGCATCTGTAGAGGCTGTTAGGGAGAGAGGAGATGGAGTTGTCAGCACACCCATAAGAATCAAAAGCATGGCACAGTATGTGAATATAAGTTATAGGCAAATATCCAAAATAAGCATTAAAGGAAAAATGTTTTCAGTAACCATAAAGATAAAACAGTGTTTCCAAACCTGTAGGGTCAGGATCGCAAAAATCAGACAAATGCAACAAATAATGTGCACAAGTAGACAGTGCTTTAAAGAAATAATTCACCATTTTAAGAAATTTGCTTGCTTTCTTTTAAAGAATTCAAAGAGAAGATCAGCACCACACTCGTGCGTTAAGCATGGAGCTGTAATCAGGATAGGGTTAGCCTAGCTTAGCATAAAGACAGGAAGCAGGGAGAAAAAAGCTAACCTGGCTCTCTTCAAACTTCCAAAACCAGCACAGCTAAAGCTGCTTTTCCTATTGTAACAAGTCAAAATGTGAAGTCAGTATGTGATGTCCACAGTAGCCAATCTAGCTGTCTCCAGTCTTTATGCTAGGCAAAGCTAACTGGGTGCTGGCTAACTTCATATTTAAAGGATATATGAAGGTGGTATTCATCTTTTTCTGCAAGAAAGTGAATAAGCATTTTTCCCAGAATGTCAAACTATTCTCAATCCTAAAATATTAGCTGGCTAATTTGGCTTTGCCAGATAGAGTATCTTCCTACCAAGTCCCTGGAGTCATCGTGAGGTGGCCGCTGGTAACCAGCAGAGACAAGAAGATACTGCACTGTCTAGAAAATATAATCTCACACATCACCATCATAACCACAATTGATTGAATTTTTACACTTCAGTGTTTATGCCGATTAACCAAACAGGACATAATATAGTAACTGGTGAATTTTAGAGGCACCTTGAACGTTCTTCTTTGGATAGAGTCCGGCTAGCTATTTACCCTTTCTACAGTCTTTATGATAATCTAAACTTGCGACTGCCTGCTTCAATTTCATAGACAGATAACTCTTGTCAAGAGGCAAGACAGCAATACGTGTATTTCCCAAAATGTTGAACTCTTACTTTACCTAAAACAGTTTGAACAAAAAGTGAATATTAGCTTTCATAGGATTTATTGCATGGCTGTCGTATTAAACTGCGTTAGTTTTGGGAAGATTTTCAGCTTGCATAGCTTTTAGTCAAGGCTAAATTGAACTTAATGGCTTCCAGCATAGAAATGTCTTAAAGGATGAAAAGGGGATTCAGGCCGCCTGGTGTGAGGTATATTTTCAGTGTCTGCACTGCTTCTTGGCTCTTGGCATTGTCACCTATGTTTCCCGGCTTTACACCAGGCCACACATTCATCATAAAAATCCCTCACAGTCACTCCACCGTAACAAGCCCAGTGCACTGTAGCTTCTTTTTTTTACGAGCTTGTTAAGCAGAGGGCTTATACTCCTTTACTCCCCCAGTGCTTCGTCCGACACAGTAACAGAAAGACTGAGAGCACATTTTGGAGGGAATTTAATTCATAATTTAGCAGCAATATTGATCATTACAGCGTGAAAGTAGCCAGGGAGGATCTGTGGGAATCAAGAGACAATTCAGTTAGATTCACCACAGAAAGAAGCTGGGGCAGTCGTAATGTTGGGTGTCAGCTTGAGTTAGGTAGACCATGTCCCAGTTCCAGTGGCCTCACGCCAGCCAGGCCGAAAAAGAAACACTGTTCTGCTTTCATCTTCTGCTGTTTATGCTCAGCAATTCTCTGTTATGCTCCATATTTGCCTGTAAAAAAAAATCATAACTGTAAGCTATGGATATTTCATGAGTCTTATGTCTTATCGTACATCACATTTTTTTGGATTAATGTCTACATGCTAAACAGACATGTGATCAGTTCAGCTCAGATGCCAGTGACTGAGCCACCGGCTTTGAATACAATTCAGCTACTACTCATATCCAAGCTACAGAAGGGCCCCTGGGTGTACTGTACTGTATGACCGAAGCATGTTGGTGTCAGATAGCTTTGGGAAAAACGCACTCTCCATGCACTGATATGGGGAAAAAAATCAAATAAACAGGAACATACTGCGTATGGATCATACTGATTCCTCTGGGGAGCATGAAAAATGGAACACCAGCAGAAATAAATATAGATAATTTGGTTTGCAACCAACAATGATTTTTAGTACTGTCATTAATCAAATGTTTCGATTAATTGATAGACAATTTGGTCTATAAAATAGGGAAATTAATTAATTACCAGTAATTAATTGCAAAATACGATAATTTCCCAGTTAGGTGAAATTTTCTTGGTTTGACCCACAGTCTATATAAACATATTCTGTTTAAAGTATTATATTACAAGATAAGGAAGAGTAACAAATATTCACTTTCGAGATGCTGAAACCTTCTGCTTGTAAAACATCAATAATCAATCATCAAAATAGTTGCCAATTAATATTTTGTCAACAGAATATTTTTTTAATGGTACATAGTTTTAAAACTCATAATTATGATGTATAAATCTAATAATATTAAAAATCTAATAATAATAACAATAGTACATGATAATAATGCTCCCGTTTCAGTGTCTGTCACTGATGTGGTGGTCACACCACGAGCTAAGGATTAGCGCAGTCACAATAGCTCCCAGAGCTTTGCACTATTTTTTATTTTTTATTATTGATCAAGAACACAAATTTGCATGAACTCTAACAGGGTAACATTTGTACAAATGAATTTAGCTTCTTCAAGCAAATATGTGATTGTGCTAATTTTATTGGAATTAATTGATTTGACCACAAAACACCCTGGTGTGTCCGGGCCTTAAAGGTACTGTGCTCATCCTGAAAGACATGAAGGGGTAGACAAGCTGTTGTCCATGATGCTCGCAGCTTGAGTAGCGTCTCTGACGCCTCCGACGCAGAATCAAGCTTGACAGAGCCAGCCTGATAAGTCTGTTGATCCTGTTGGTGTCGGCTGCTCTCAGCCTGCCGACGACAAAGCAAACAACAAAACACTGACCACCGCTGAATGACAGAACAGACATTGTGGCCATAGCCTCCTCAGGAAGTGTTTGTGACTTTAAATTATAATATGTAACATTCCCACATTAAAAATGTCTAAAAATGACTTGACCTTAATATATTTAATTGAGCTGTGTACTTACATTATCCCAAATGTTTCCAACAATGTTCAAACCCTAAGAAATGAATCATCCGTGATCATGTCTGGTTTTCATCGGCAATGGTGGTTGTTAAACAATAAAGACAACAACTCTCATGATCCCACGCTACCTCTCTACATCATCAAATTACGCCTTTTGTTGTTTTTGTTCTGATTGAGAGGCCCATGGCGGCAGAAATGACTTTGTGTTTAACAAGCACTCACTGTAAATGTTTAACTGTAAACTATTTGGCATAATACAAACTCCTAATTTGCTAGAGGCAAAATAAGACCTCCCACATGAACATCCCCGCCCTACAAGTGAGCTAAAACACCAATGTAAAGGTTATGTTAAGAAGGGTAATAGTTCTCAAGAGAGGAGCTCTTGAGCTAACTGATAATGTGTCCCAGGAGGAACTTGCTTCAATTTGTGTTTGTCGGGATGTGCAGTGCATATGATATGTTGCAGTCGAGGGTTCAGGCAGAGGGTTGTATTAGTCTGTGTTAGAGGATTTATAAGAAATACTAGGATTTGTTGTACAATACTGACCAAAGGAATACTTAAAGATTAAACAGATTTTATTTCAAGGTCCTGATGGAGTCTTTTAATGGAGGAAATTCATCTCTCAGAGGCCGTTAGCTGGTTGGTTCAGATGGGAGGCAGGTGTTAAAAAACTTAATAAAAACAAGTTTCAAAGAGAAATCTATCACCAAACAATGAAACTTGCAGAAATGTACCAACTATAGTTTGTGATAGAATGCTAATTAGATAGTCAGAAACAATGTTAATGGTTTGATTGAGTCATTTTCCAAATTAAGTGTGTCTTGACCAGAAACACTGAACCTGGGAGTCAGGGATGTCAGCTGAAGAGGCATTCAAAGGAATATGAAGCAGCTAAATGACTGTGCAGGTGCTAATGCTATGGTATTGGCTGCTCTGGACCAATGCCTGTTGGGAGCAAACCGCTTGCTGGGTCTCCACGGTGATGAGAGGGAGAGTTGAGGTATCCATGGGAGACAGTGGGCGTGTTGGAATCCGCAGGGAGAGTGTGTGGAGGGAGGAGATGAAGGAGAGCTTAATGTCTCCACTATGAGCGAAAGACAGGCTCCAAAACCAACAGGAGAAAACGAAACAGGAAATAATAGTGGCGAAGAACACATATCACACCATTCCTAATGACATAAATGCGAAACCATAAGAGAATTTTATGCTTTGCAGTTCTTTGCGGGGTGAAATACCTGTCAAGAGGTTATACTAACATCATTGGACTCTAAAATCATTAAGTGCTAATATGATGCATTATTGTTATTGGTCGTGTAACACAGCATAAGTCCATTTCTATTCATAGGTTTTTATTCAAGCTCCAAGTGGCAGTTTCTTGATTCGACAGTGTTCTAGTGTTACTGATTGAAGTTTTAAAATTATTTTGGGCCGCTTTTAACAAGTTATTCTTTGCAAGTCCAAGTCAAATTAAATGAAATTATAATCACTCCACACACACTTAGTTGTTTGGTATATGATCACTTTAATCAATGTAATTTGAAAAAATTTTTTTTTTAAATACACAATGAGGCATTCCTAACTGTATTTCACCTTGTTACATGAACACCCTGCAGTGATTCCCTAACCCAGACCCTCACAGCCCAGTCTGACGAACTTCATCAACACCACCAATTATGTTCCAAATGTGTTCATTGATAATCGATTTCAAACCTGATGTTATTTAACTGTGAATCATATAAAAATAGGTTTAATAGTGGATGTTAAAATATTTCCACAGGCCTATAATTGAACTGTCAATTTTTAGTTTGGTTTTTGTGGGTTTGCATTTGTACCACAACCATGAAAGCTGCATCCTGCAACCATCTTCTTAATTACTTTTCGTGATCTATTTCAACAGTTTATCCATTGCTTTTAGTTATTTATTTCAATTATTTATCTTTTTTTTAATTTCAAAGCTACTCTGGCACAAATACCTCTAGTCTGGAATCACTCAGCTACTGCATAGGCCAAATATTGAGGTTCTGCCTAAAGAATACATTTCTCGCTAGTCTGTTGCTGAACTGGCACTTTTTATGTGTTGCAAAACCCACCTGGAATCAGAGAGTTCTGAGAGAAGAACTGGTTCTAAGCTAATGTTGCTGCTGTATCAACCTTTTTTTCTGAATATAGCTGCTAACTTTGTCTGCTCTTTGATGCCCAAAAGGTGGTGTACAGTGGATTCAACAGAGCTTTATTGCTGAAAACAGCTGCTGATTCACCACTCTCTTGGTGACAGCAGTAAGACTCAATGAAAACGGTAGTTGTGGGCCATAAAACAATGACCTGAAAGATGTTAAAACTCTGTAGAGCTGAGGGGAACTGCATAGTTGGGTGATAATTCTCTGTGGGTTTGTCACTACAAGCGACCACTTTGACTTTTCACAAAGTGGTTTGATCCATTGTTAATCTGAAAATACTTGTGCAGCTTTAAATAAACACTGCCTCGCCAATGTCAACTCTCCTTTACACATCCACAGTGTGCTTTATCTAGCCATAACAACGCCATTGCAGCTCATAACACACACACACACGCCTCAATGGTCCTGCTCCCTCTTAATCTTGTGTGTCTTGGTTCTGGTTCGGACCTAATTGGCTGCAGTGTGTGTGGCTGCTAACACTCTCTGGAGCCCAGGGATGTCAGTTAAGTCATTACCAGCAGATCCTCCACCATATTCCCACAAGGATCTGTAGGTTCTTCTTCCATACCTCGCTCTATCTCTATTGAAGCAGCCACTTACTGGACATGCAGTCAGAGAGGAACACTCACACTCATCACTCACACATAAATACACATTAAAATACAAAGTGTGTGCACGATGGAGAGAAATCTCTGATTGGATTCTGAAAAAGTATAAGACTTTGTAAGAACGTATCATGGTAGCAGTAGTTACTTTGCAGTGTTTGGATACCAGCCCTTAAACCACATCTGATCTCTCAAACACACAGTATCATCTTGCTCCAGCAGGAGAGAATCAGTAAACACCATGAGCCATGTCCTATTATTAGTTTTCTCATTTTCAGAGATGGGGATGGAGGGAGTCCCAGAGGCTCCACACTTTTCCCAACATATCACACTGATGGGCTTCTGGTGATGGATGAGGTGAGCCTGATCCAGAAGCAGAGAAAATGAAGCTTTCATTACGCAACGTAACCAAGCAGTTGTAAGCCATCCCCAGAGCTCCTCTCCCTACACTCAGACACATTACCTGCACCCAAACAACAGCTCCTTTTAGATGGAATCAGTGTGTTGTTCCCTTGCAGCCACCTCTGCACTTACACACACTGAAGTCAATTTCCAGGACTATCTGTAAGGAAGGACTGTTTAAGCTTCAGTAGCTGCTCACTGGTCTTTACTGTGACTGGGGGCCTTAATGTCCTCCTGCTGGCTATTTTGGGCACATTTAATGGAAAGGAAATGTAAAGGAGAGAGGAGGTGAGGCTGGGGACATAAAATCCTAAGTGGCCATGTGGCCAATGATTATTGATTGATAGAAAAGAGATGTTCCCTAGGTACACAATCAATAGAAAGCAGTGAGGAAGGGAGGTATTTACCTGCAAAGCAAACATCACATTATGTGGCTAATATTGTCTGTAGGGTTTTGTATGGAGAAATGATGTAACCTGGTTAAGGGCATTCACACGTAAATTCCTGGGAAATGTCACCCCCTGTCTGGTGACATGTCCAGCCCCAGGGCAGTTTTGTAGCTTGTTCCATG
>JBBPCS010000374.1:1596987-1609014 GCA_037974645.1 Hollardia meadi | reverse complement strand
TGTGTGTGTGTGTGTGTGTGTGTGTGTGTGTGTGTGTGTGTGTGTGTGTGTGTGTGTGTGTGTGTGTGTGTCTGGAGCAAATTCCCTCTGTCTTTTTCAATGATATATGAGAAATAATGTTCTTTTCTCTATTTTTATAAAACGGAATTTGACATTTCTAGCTAATCCTAATCCACTTCCACTAACAGTCAGATAAACATGTTGCGCATTGACTCCTTCAGACGAAGTGACGATGGAGGAAGTGGGCCAGACCACCCAGCTGAGGGCAGGGGAGCTCATCATCATCGTGGTGGTGCTGATCATGTGGGCAGGTGAGGACAAACATGCTTATTGAACCAGGATCAGACAGCTTCACGCCTGCCTCCGAAAGCTGGTGCATTTCTTTGTGTTTAAAAGGATAACCAGAGTTGGCTGCTCGTGACGACATTCTTCCTCTCCTTCCAGGTGTGATCGCTCTCTTCTGCCGCCAGTACGACATCATCAAAGACAACGAGCCCAACAACAACAAGGACAAAGCCAAAAACTCCTCTGAGTGCAGCACTCCTGAGCATCCGACGGGGGGGCTTTTGCGCAGTAAGGTATAACCCACCCACCCACCCCCTCCTCCCCCCGGGTGCCTTCCCCTCAGCGGCGCCGGGCAGGTGAATGGTCCCGGCCACTCCTAGACTTTTTCCACTGACGCTTCATGCAAAACCATAGTGTCATCTAAACTTCAGCTAAACGCTGCTTCAACATGGCACCATTATGCGTGTGACTCTGCAACATTCAAAGAGCAAACACACAAAGTCACGGCTTCCAATCAGTTATTTTGGGATCAATGCACAGAGCCCCCATATCATACCCATTTTCTGTGTTCAAACCAGCGCAGAAACATCTTCACGCTCATTGAAGAATGTTGTTGTGTGATTCCAGAGTCCTCCAGTTTTCTCATACCTGTCATCTTGTTCTTTCCTCCACAGTTTCCCAAGAACAACAACAACAACAACAACAACAGTAGGATGCCATCTGTCAACATCATTGAGGTGTGACTGCCAGGATGTCTTCTCTTTATCCAAGACTTTGTGTTCTCACAAACAAGCAGGCCCGCTTTGAAGCCCATCTGCTTATCAGGATGAGGCCAGGACTCTGGGCCCCTCGGCGGCGCTGTCTCTCCTCTGGCACAGGAGGGGGGGGGGGCCTGGCGCTGAAACGGAGCTGCAGGACTCAGCTTGGCCTGTTTGAGAGCAGAGTCTGCAGTGGAGTGACTGTGGCGAGAGTTCAGCGGCTGCACCATGATACAGTATATGATGTATAACTGCCGTGCCATGGGGCAGCAGAGATCAGGGCCAAATGGCTCCGGCGGTGGAGAATCTGTAGATAAACCAACCCCAGGGACCAAAGCCGATGAGCAGAGCCAGAGACCTTTTCATTCTCTCTCTCTCTCTCTCTCTCTGTCACCTCTTCTTTCAGTGCGTAATCACCCGGACATTTCCCGTTCCTGGGTCGCACTGAGATGCATCCACTTTGTCGAAATCATCCCGTCGTCTACTTTAATCTCATCTTCTACATGTTATTTTCTTCACATCCTTTCTTCTACACTTTTGAAGGCAAACACTGTAAATCATTCAAGTTTATCACTGTAGTTTAAATTTTTTGACTTTTGACCCCCAGACATAAACTCTTTGCTGTCCTGTGGGAAAGGTTTTCCTTCGCCCCCTCAGGGAGTCCAAACTCCACCTGTCTAATTTCAGCGACATTTCTTCGACGTGCTGTGAGATCACGATCATCTGTCAGAAGAGGCAAAACTTATTTCCTCATATTGAAGGGCATCTCTGATCTGAGCACATATAAACAGGCCAGGATGAGCCCTTTATTTCTTTGTGTCTTTCTCTTTGGAGGGTGATGAATTTCAAGGCATTCTGGTGAGAAACAAAAATGTAAACATAATGGAGTGCATTCATCGGATTAATGAACTTTAAAGAGGGGCTGGACACTCTGGATGTCTATGGGGAGGGGGACTGTTGTCTGTAGAGGCACTGGAGCGTATGTCCTGTATATCAGCAATAACAGCCTTTGGAGAAGCACTGAAGCAAGGACACCTCCCAGCATGCAATGTTCAGAGAAATGAACAAACTGCACATGCAATTAACCCTGAGCCTCATTTGCAGGTGATCCCTCTCCCGAACTTTGGGAGAAAAGTATTTCAGCGCTGTCGTAAAAAAACGTACAATTCAAATGGACAGCAAAAACAAAAAAAAAACTTTGTACGAGCCCAACCTTCAACCCTGAGACGTCTTCGTGGCTTACTGAATAGAAGGGCTTCAATCAAGACTTTTTTTTTTTTTTCACACAAATCAAATTCAACATTTGTGTTGAAACTCCATGTCGAAGAGGTGAAAAACAATGATGAGGGATGAACGTACGGTACCGTGCACTGTATACTGTGAGGGAACTTGTTTTAAGAAAGCAAACAGTGTGTTTGAGGGCTGATTCAAACTCAGAAGTGCTGCCTTAAAAGTAACTATATCTTGATTTATCTAATAAGAGGGAATGCCCTGTAACTCACATAATCCATTAGCTTTCATATAATATTAATACGTGTGTACAAAGTTAAAGGAAACATGACAGATTGATGATACGTAGACCGAGCTGAGGCGTTTAATGTGTAAATACATTTGGTTGCTGTTCGGTGGAGTCAGTTTAGGGAGCCTTTTATGAAATATGACAAGACTAACGTGGAAAATGTATAAACCACCAATGGAAAAGGGGACTGCTACTGGTGATTCTTTATGTTAATACACTGCTTTCATTAATATAGCACTCCTCTACTATTCTGTATTTGTGTTACATTATGTCATTGTGCTGTGTATGTGCAATAAGAAAAGACTCTCTTTGATGAGGAAGATGAGCAAAAAAAAGCGCTGGATATTTTAAACAGTCGTCCAAACATAAAGGTTGAGAGCTGCGGGAAATCAATGGTGACACGCAGAATGATAAACACATCAGCTCCACGCAGTCTGCGATATTTCAAATACATGTGTGGTGGAAGGGAGAGGCAGTGAAGGTTACAGCTGAGCAGAGTCGGTAAAATGGCGACTAATGCAATGGCAGGCCTCCATCACTCCCTACCTCACTCTCCCTCTACTTCCACTCTTAATGAGAGTGGAAAAGCTCAAGCTTGTGCTTCTCCAATAAGCACTGATTCATGGGAGAGGCGCGATCGGCTTTAAATTAAGTAGGGAAAAGGGAGAAAGTCAGTTGCAGGGGCCCCTGACTGATTAACAGACATTTAAGCTGTTGCCAGACAAACTTTGTGAAGCATTGAAACAGTGCTCTGCTACTTCACAAAGAGTGATCAACACTTTAGCAGCCAAAGGTTGAATGAATCCATTTTTCCACAGGAACTCTGCACCAGTAGCTGGCTCTCCATCAATAAGGCATAATCCACTCAGTAACAGATGATGATGATTGTCCCCCTGGATGATTTCTTTAACCATGACTGAAGTTTGCCTACTTTTTCATTTCTCAACAGTATTCCATGTAGGCATTTTTCTCTCTCTCTCTCTCTTCAGTTGTCTACATAGCCTCAGTAAAAGTTTAGATAGCAAAATAAACGGTTTACTTTTAAAGCCGTCATGGAGGTTTTACTGAATGGAGTTCATTCTAAACTGCGTGTATTATAAAGTATCCAAGGTACAGCCTTCTGTGTTGCCAGTGTACATATTGTCTTAATTGTTACTGATTTAAATGTAGGAATACTGTGAACATCCACTTTTGTGGCAAGTTGTTGTCCAACTTTACTCCTAAGGGAATAGTTTGACATCCTGGGAAATGCCTTATTCGCTTTTTTGCGGGGAGTTAGACAAGAAGATTGATACCACTCGCACAATAAATATGAAACTACAGCCCGCAGCAGGTTAGCTGCCTAATCTGCTTAACCTGCGTACAGTTTTAGAGATTATTGTGCTCCGTCTATTGTGCGTACAGGAACATGTTTGCAACAGTTTTTTGTAATCGTGTCATTTTATCTCATCCAAATCAAGTTTGGATAATAAAATGACTGAACTTTAGCATAAGGTCTGGAAACAGAGATTTTACATTTGGACAGACAGAGCCAGGCTAGCTGTTCCCCCATTATCAGTCTTTATACTACTATGCTAACAAGCTACTGGCTTTAACAACGGAATATGTCAGGGTGATATTGATGTTCTAATTAAAATCTTGGCACAAATGCATATTAGCATATTTTCCAAAATGTCAAAACTATTCCTTTTAAGGGTCTGAATAGAGTAAGAAGTGTCTTCGAGTGAGCTCTCCTACATAGGTGATAATCAAGTAGCCTCAGTTTGATGATAAACAACTACACTTTTGCATGTTGGGTGAATGTGGAAGACATCTGGGTATCCAATCAGAATCAACACATTTCATACCTGGTGGTGGAGTGCAGTGAGGTTTGCCAAACGGTCATAAATGGACTTTACCGTTCCCACTGCCAGAGAAAACAACTGATGATTCATATTCAAGTCGTTTCTAGCTGACATCCAGCGGCTACTGGTGATTCTGGTGAGAACAGGTTAAGCCGTCAACCACAGATGAAGCCTTTTTTTCTTAATTACACTTGACTAATGGTGACGACTGTGCAGTGAACTCAACATTCCACTTAAGGCATGGTGGCAACAAACCACTTAAAATATACTGCAGACTTTTCAGTGTGAAGCCCAATGTGTTTTTCCTGCTACTGTATGTGATAGGCCTGAAGAATACTGAAGGCTGTGCTTGGTAGCCATAATGGACTATTTTGCAGTGAGACAACCAGGCAGTAGAGGCACTGGATTTTTTAAAAACTTGCATAATGTGTATTTTCTACAAGACTAGAAACATGCTGGGAAACTCAATATATCATTGTGATATTACAGAGAAGTTGGATTATTTCATTGTGCGTTCTTGGAATATAAGAATGATATCCACAAAGCAGCATGGTTTAGAAAAATGAACCGCTTTATTAGTGCCATCATGTTTATATTCATTGTCTGAAGTGTACAGCAGTCATTGCTTAAAGAGGGCTAGCATGGTTTAACTATTATGCACAAGGTTACACAACTTCAATTATGGAGGTTACGGTGTATGCTTGTGTATGCTTAAATACAATAAAAAAATATATATAATATTTTCCACAAAAGTCTGGTTTTGATCTTAATTTGGAAACATTGTCTGAATTTTTGTGGACAAAAGTCAGGTTGGTAATGTTTTTCAATGAAAAATCTTTTCAGGCTTGGTCAGTTTTCCCCATCAAAATTGACACATCTTACTGTTACTGGGCAGGAAGGTAGTTTTACCTGACAAAGTCCTCCAGACAAATTCCAACATGTTTTCAGTCTTCCATTATTCCATTTATTGTTGGGTCTGCACCTCGTGTGAGTAAACATGCCTGAATTTGTACAAACTCTGAAATCAATGAGATTTAAATACATCCCAACAAACCACTTGGATCTGCCTCAAGTCCCACATTATTCACCAAGCAACATGTTTGTACACATACAATAAAACTACAATAATGTATTATAGAATTATTAATAATAATGTACAATAATACAAGAGCAATTGTTGGCAGGACACACTGCACTGTGACTTTGTAGCAGCCCTGTGTGACATATTCAAGTCGTTTGTTTTTGGTAGCGCGGCCTTGTTTTGACAAAACTCAACATGGCCACAGAAGACCTGTGAGGCATGTCAGATTAACACAAACCACTTCCTCGCTGCAGCTGAGAAGCCTGCTCGTGACTCTGGAGTGGCAAAACATTGCTGGAAGGTGCATCGAGATGCTGTGGCCGCTCAGCTGCACGGCATGCGTCACGAGGCTTTCACTGACACCCACACACCTCTGCCTTCTGGATGGCTGGCCAGGGACAGGCGGCTCTGCTACATGTGACAGGATTACTTTGAGAGCCTACATTATTCATCGGAGGAGACCCATGCTGGTAAGTTCCATGTATTTGGGCTCCCTGGAGTCGGTCAGCCTGTACCTGTGCACAGCACTCCGATAGAAAGCTGACAAATATGCATCATTGTTCAACAAACATTAACAGAGGATGGCAACTGTAATACAAGTTGAACAGGCTATATTTTATTATGAGCGCTTCGTCTGTAACACTGTGTTGTGCCCACATGATCAGTCACAACACATTATCCACTGCTGCGCTACAATAAAGGTTCAGGCCACACATATCACTAAAAACATTTTACACTTTAACCCCTTGTAGCGGTGTTTAGGTTATTGGCCAGGTCTTGAAATATCCACCGCTGTGACTTCTGCCGACACCTCAAAAAGGAGTGACGAAGGAATTTTGTTTGTGATGCTGACAAAAATACAGTTTCTGGGTTGTTAAGGATAATTCACAGACCTTGTTGCGAACAGGTCTGTAGATGATTCAGATTATCCAGGACATTATTAATGAACCCATCCCCCCTACCCCCCGTCTAATTTAAGGTCTGGCAGAAAAATGTTCAGTGATGTGTGTGAACAGAACTTAATATACAAGCTATTCCAGATAACACAAATATATTAAATCACATAAATTCAAAGTTGTGTTTACGCCCCTAAAAGTAGTAATCCAATATTTCACCCTCTAAACCACACAATGAGCTTGAAGTACAAGGATGGACAATGTAGCAGACACACTTTGCTTCAACAACACTCCAACTGCTAAATTGGCTCCCAGTTTAAATTGTTTGATTCTGCTACCTGCTGTCATTCTAAAGCCTGATTTATGGTAGGGCGCTCGAGACTTGAGTGTCGCTTGACAGAAATTATGTATTTAACAGCATCCCTTTCCCTTCATGTCACGCACCTAGAAAATTTTATGTCGTAGACCTCATATTTTGTCGTGCAACGTGACTGAGTAGTGTACTAATGTCACCGTTAAGATGGTTTTCAACAGAAAATACTGTCAGCAGCAGCTCCTGGAGAGCTGCGAGGACAGCACGCGGCCAACATGCCCTTGACAGGCTGACAGCAGACATTTACTGAACCAAAACATTTGTCATGTCAGCTCCACAGGAACAAAACAGTGTTTTTGTTTTTTAGCAGCAGATTCCTCGTACAATACAGGCAGGCAGGGAGCTGTGCAAGGTAAAGACGGTTAATAAGTTGAACATATATACATCTGACCATTTGTATGATTTGAACAGTTGTCTGTGCACATTACGCTTTGCAACAGAAATACAAACAAGCGTAAAAAAAATGCAGGGGTCTCTGATTATCATGGAGACGACTTATCACTGAAGCACAAATTGAAAATGACAAACTGTTTAATTTCTGTTGAGCGACACCCATCAAGTTTTGAGTAACCGGCCACAAACCAGCCTCAATAATAATCTACAGAAATAGATTTGGAGTGCTGTCATCGCCCCAAGAGGCAAGAGATCTACACGAACATTAGAAACTTGTCAGTACAAGCCAAGACTGTTCTAATCATATCCTGAGTACACAATAGCGAATGGCTTCTCGCACAAAACAAAACATTTTTATAAATGGCAGTACAAAATGTACTTAAAGACCCATTAAAACAGGAATAGTATCAAATACAGTAAAAGGCAAGGAATTCAAGGTGCTTGTTCCGCAACATATTTTCCAGAACTTCAAAACATCTTAAAACATGCATTAATTTTTATAAACAGGGACATGTATAGTTGAACGAAAATTACAGAGCAACATTCAAACTTGACAACCAAAAATACACACCAAAACTTCTACTAAAAAAGAGAAACAGTGCAAGCATTCATGTGAGACACCTTTCGTACCTGGTATAACATTAGAGCATTTTGAATTATGTTAAGTGCAATCTGTTCGTAAGAAGGCTGACCAAAACTGAATTAGAGGAACCGACTTCTCTGAAAGATTTTCGGGACCTTCGCAAAGCGCTTGTGTGTCTTACAATTCTGGTTCTGCCATTCATGGAGGGTCTTTGATGGGATCAAGTTTCCAAACTGTTGTTGGTAATTCCTAAAAGTAAGCACAAAGCATGGAGCCCCATATTTTATGTTGGTTGAAGCAGATCTGCCTTCAGACTATTTTAACACCTCTTCAAACTAAAAAAAGAACCCCAATAAGAATGATGTACCTGCGTGTCAGGTCAGAGGGATGCTGCCACTGTGGATTATTGGTGCCTGGTGTCTGGTCAGCCACATGGGTCATCAGGTTCAGCAGCTCAGTCATGACATCTTCAGGACACACAAAAGTGCTTTTTAAAAACCAGATTAAAAATAAAAATGGATATTTACACTGACAGAGTACAAATACATACATAAATATCAAAAAATTTCTAGGAAGAGTGCTCCAATCAGGATTTTTGGGATCAATCCAAGATCACCAATGGCTGGAATCAGTATCGGCCAATGCAGACAACCAATCAAAATATTGTTTCTTCACTTAATTATCATCCATGGTTATTAGTGGCATATTAAAAACACCATTCAAATTTTGAGGAAATAAACAGATGTTCCTAACAACCAATTTCCCTGACATTTAAATTTAGACTAGTCACCTCGTGTCAAAGTATAGAAACACCCAGAAAACCATCAAAACTGAGCATGATTTAATCTATATGGGTAACTTCCAAAAAAAAGCATTGCGTATATTATAACAATTTGAAACCGCACCATACTGCACTCACCATAGCAGTGCAGTAGTGTCTTGATCTAAAGCCACTCCACCACTTGGTAACTGCTTATAACTGGTTACTTTCATCTCTGACAGAAGTTTGGTAAAATGTAAACTGATGTTAAGTTTGGTGGACAATGCTGATATTGTGGCGGGCTGCCACAAATAAATGAATGTATGGGAAACCATACATACAAACCGTATATAACTGTACAGTGATGGCAGAAAACTGCAAGAAAGCAGAAAATATATACTATACTGTCTATTTACTAACAATAAAAGAAAAAGAATTTCTATTTCTATTCTTGCACAAAGTATACAAATTCAAGCACTTTCTATATGATATATGTCTATATCAATTTTCAAAAACTTTCAATACCTTGATTCATTTCCCTTTAAATGATTTTAAGGGCCATTAAATAAACAACCCAACCCTACTCACAATACACATTAAAGGCTCTCAGTGTGGTCCTGGTAGAGCTCAGGGTCATACCTTGATCTGCTCCTGGATTCTCATTCATGTGTCTGGTGACCGAGTGGAGATACATCCGTTTGTCTCGCTCCAAGTCCACCTCCTGGATCATTGGCCTGAAATAGACAATATTCCTCTATACAAGCACACTGAACCAAATTCAGAAAAAAATGTACTCAATAAATATGGACCTATATAGACAATGATGGCACAGAATGGCAGACAGGTAAATATGACACCGTTATAAAGGATGGACATAGTTGCCCTGACAACCACTAAGCCATGGTCTAAAACCCCAACACCCTGTTTTATATGGTCATATGACTCCCCCTAGTGGTGACAGAGACCACTACATTACCTTTGACTCTTCAAACTGGTGACACAGTTAGAAGTTTGAGAAACTTTGGACTCCTTTGGGCTTGGCTTGGTTGGCTTAGCAGTCTGCTTTGATAGAGGTGCTGCTGCTGGTTTACTGCTAGGAGGGTGCCGACCGGGAGCCAAAACAACTGACTTCACCTTGGAAAAAGCATACAAGTTGCATGTGAACATACAGTATGAGCACTACTATACTGTACAAAATGAGCTTTCAAACTTGATTGCATGTGTGCAGAATACATGACATCAGCATTAACAGCTTACCTGTACTTGGAGAGGTAATGTAGATTCGTAACTGGTGTCCAAAGTGGATTCCTCTCCGCCTAGTGTGGCCTGACACTCATGGATAGGCTCCATCATAACTCCCTGCACCTCCTCTGACACCTGTCTACTCTGATTACTACTAGTATCCAACTTCACAGTGACACTGTGACACAAGGAAGATTCAAATATTGGGAGGCCAATATTCCATAACTCATCCATGTCACCTTCTAAAGGCTCAATGGGAGAGTTCACAGGCTCCAACAGTGGCCCACTTAATATAGCATCTAAATCATTAACTATGAAGGAAGAGTGCTGTCCAGATGGGGACACTTGTTTCTGACAACTTTCAGGCTGGCACTCATCCTCTGGCACCTCGCGAAAGGTGTTGCCAACTGGAATTTTGCACCTCCCTTCATTGTCAGACACTCTTTCAGCAGTGGTGCCAAAGGGATTGAGGCACAAGATATCATCGACATCAAAGTCAAAGGCAGGTGCAATATTTAGGACCTTCTCACAAGTCAAACTGCGAGGCAGATTCAAATTATCCCCACATTCCACTTGCTCTGAGCGTAGCTGAGAGCTCACAGTTTGTTTTCTCTCACATGTAATGGCAGGATCCTGTCGTGCAGGGGGGGTGTCCACAACGCATCCAAGATCCGGAGACAAAGCTTGTGGTCGAAACACCTTTTTTGCTGGAGTTTTGAAGCTTTCATCAAGACACGAATCATCCAGTTTCCTTTTTCTCTCACAGTTGTTCATAACCTCGATTTTAAAATTGATGAACGGATTGCAAAACTCATGAACACTGGCCTTCTGGTCACACGCAATCATTCTTGAATATAGAGAAAGCGGTTTCAGATGTTCTTGATTTGCTGGCTTTACCCTGTTAAAAACCACATTCTGCTTGTCTGCTTTCTCCATGTCTGTTGAAAACAAACATAACACAACTACTGTTACTAAGATTAACAAATGACAAAACAAGAAAATTGATTAGAATTAAATATCAATATTTTACGTTTTACTATATTAGTAGCTCATAACCTACTTTCATGAAAAACAGATATTTCTGTTCATTCCAACCACACACAAAAAACCTGAACTCATCAGTCTAACTTTTGAAGATGGCTTTTGCTCTTACTCACCTTGTACTGGTTGTATCATCAACTGAAATGACAAAAGATAAACAAAAGTAAACATGGCCACTTGGGGTTATAACATCTTGCTTTGGCCTTGTTATACACAGTTGGTTCACGTCGACAGGTTTTACAGAGAATTGTACTCATTCCTTTGTGGCCGCATCAATAAGTACATATAGTGTGAAGCTTTCACAACGGGTTCGAAGATTAAATAGAACAAATGATTTCCAACGACACCGAATTTGTCTGGGTAATTTAAATGAAACCCGACTTTTCCTTTGAGCCTTCTGTGGTAACTTAAATGACGGCGTCCTCAAAAAGATATCATGGGTTTCAAAATATCCAACAAGTATAAGTCTGTATTAAGTGCTTACTTACAACCGGTAGCGTTATGTACAAAACCTTGTAATTTTCAGGAACAACCCTAACTAAAAGTTTCGGAATTTGGGTTTAACTTATTAGCTAAATTAGTTTGTCCAATGTAGCTTTAACAGTTTGAAGCTAACGTCAGCTAAAGCCCAAACATTTTAATATGCTTCGTGATGGGAAAACTACTAAACATAGTTAAGTTGTCAGGTTGCAAAAGTCACTTTATCCTTATATTAGCTGGATAACAACAGCTTCCAACGTTAAGCTAAGCAAACATAGTTAACATTGAAAGAGGACATTGACGGTAAATATTCGGCGGGAATTAACGCTAACGTTAGCTAGCAAGAATGCTTTATACAGGCGTTAGCTAATGTTAGCAAGCTAACTTCGTTATTAATAATTTACAAAGGGTGACTGTAAGCAGGAAGTTACTTTAAGTGGATGCCAGCCAAACCAATTTCATATCGGTGCTATAAGAAAATGTAACCGCACTTAAATACACTCACCTTTCATAAATCGGCTAACTGAAAAGAAGACCTGTTGCTAATATTGCACACCTTAGGTCTGTCTGCCACACCAGCAGGTGCCTGATGCACGAACATGCACACGGAAGTTAAGCGGTGGGGGGCAGGGCACTGATCAAGTTCGAACTCAAAGCTACGTTGTGGTGCATTGTTGCGTTTTCATTTAGTTAGCTCAGCTATGAGCCACCTCTGAGCTTGCAAAGCTTTCCTGGATTTCAGCCTGTAGATCAGCCATCGCTTCCATATGAA
>JBBPCS010000374.1:1571784-1590734 GCA_037974645.1 Hollardia meadi | reverse complement strand
TATTGGTCCCAACAAGGTCAGTGATTATGCCAGAAAAGGTCCCCAGTAGGTAACAAAAACGCGCGCACACACACACAAACACACAGTACATACATGGTCTAGGTTCTTGCCGTCGTTGGAGGTCGGAAGTGCTCCTATAAAAGAGGAATAAAAATATATTAGGAGTGTATTAAACCCCATGGTGAGAAATTTGCATACCATAAATACTTCTTACGAAAAAGAAGAAGAACAACAAGAAAAACAACATTAGGGCTGCTCTGTTTACTTTGACCAGGACAAGTAGCAAGAGGTGTATATTAATAACACCCACCCAGGGCGATGTGTATGAACTAACCAGTCAGAGCAGTATCTGCTGATGCACTGGGCTGAGTGGCAGAGCCGTTGGCCAGTGACACCACGTCAGCTATGACAGGATTCATCTTTGAGGAGTGGTTGGGCTGGGCTGCAGCTGGAAGAAGAGAGAAGCATACCAAAGTTAGAAGAGGTTTGTTAATTAAATGTTTCTTCATCTTTTTTTTTTGTACTCCATTTGAATTTGATATACACAACAGGACACGCTGCTTATGCTGATCTGAAACAATGCTTGTGTGCCAAATAAAAAAAACATCACATGTGTAACAGCATCACAAACAATACAGAAAACATTTTTCACATGGCTTGTCATGGCTGAATATAAATACAGAAGGTTCTGTAGTGTCTTTATCCACACAAAATGTAAAATGATGAAATTAATCACAACATATCGACCGCCTGCTGCTGCCTGATTATCAGCTGATGGGGACTGAACGTCAATACCAACCGCTTAACCAGGTTTTCCCGCCCGTGCTTTGTACAAAAAGGGCACGCTGACACAACCAAATGGAGTGCAGCCACTGGTTTGAAGTGGGCGGGTGATGTCCTGTACTTCTGAGCATTAATCAGGATTTAGCATCATTTTAATCAGAATCTAACCACAGATGGTGGAGTATGGCCACTGTCAATCAAATCTGATCAAACCACACCCACAAAGTCCTGTGTTCTTAGTTATTCATAAATATTTAATGTTTTACACAAATATCTTTTTTAGATTTGAAGCCACGTTTTCAGAGGCTTTAAAATTTTAGCCAATTACACATTCTTGCAGCACAATTCTCAGACGGTGCCATGGAAACTAGCCACTTCTACTTCTACCATTTCTACCATTTTAGGTGTGTTATTTTAACTAGCATGGAGACATCTGGCATGGAGGAAGTCCAAGTGCTCGACATCATCCTGCATAAGAGTGATGTGATAACACAGTTTACCCAATGGTGTCTGTGGGGCCGTTCCAGTACCGTTACTGCTGGTGTGTTGGCTCGTCTCAAAATGCACGTAGCAGTAATGCAGCAGGCAGGTCAGGTTGCAGAAGTTACGAACTGAACCCAAACACTGCAGCTTCTCGGTCATGTAGCCCTGCTTCCTGCAACCGTCACATCTTCCCATCTGGACAGGAGAGGAGGAGAAGGTGGGAAGAAAAGAAGGGAGAAAGAAGATGGAGAGAGACACAGAAAGATTAACACACAACCACAGTGAACATACAGTGAGGCACTCTCCTCGCTTCACTGGCATACAAAGTAAAGTTTAGTGGGACATCTATGTCCTTACCCCGTAGTACAGTACAGTGTACTGGGACATGCAGTGGGGTCTGCAGAACTCCTCCATCCTGCCTCCATAGTGGCTGTGCAGCATCTTCTGGCTGATGCTGGAGCAGTAGGTGCAGGGACGCCAGGGATGATCCTTGTTACGAGATGTCAGCTCATGCCTGAAGAGTAGCTTACAGTCTGGAACACAGGATGGGTGGGTTTTATATTATTAGAATTGGAGGATTACAAACACACAGTGCAACACACGCATTCAATGACACTGATTCAATCCAGCATTTAGACCCATGTTGATCATTATGGGGCCATTATTGTAGCAAAACTATTTGCAAATGTGAGTGGAGAGTAAATCAATTGACTTGCAAATATGAATACAGATTTGTCTATGTTTTTTTTTAAACACATTTCCAAATCTGATTACACACACACACACACACACTTACATTTACATAACTCTCTACTCACATTTACAAATAGTTCTGCTACAATAATGGCCCCAGAATTATTCATTTAAAAGTAAGAAAGGCCAGAGCTGCAGTTTGTCATAATTTTAGTCCAGTTCTGTCGAGAATGTGACTGGACCAAGTTGGCAAAGTCGACCAGCAATAACGAGACATTTTGCATTTGCAGTTTTACACTTGCAAAAGCACAAGCAACTTTAAAGGAACCGTTCACTCAAAAATGAAAATTCAGCCATCATCTACTCACCCTCATGTCGATTGAAAGTCAGGTGAAGTTTCTTAGTCCACAAAACATTTTGGACTTATTGTAAAACGTAAAAAGAGTCTTAGCAGCTACAGTCAGGATTTAGGCTTAAAAAAGGTGTAAATGACATCTTTTCAAATCAGTTTGAACTCTCAGGGCTTCCGGAGACATGAATTATGCCAAACTGTACAAGCCATTGTATTTTTTTTTGGTTGCTCTTTTTATTATTTTATTAAGTCCCCAGCTTCTTCAGTTGTTTAGAAGAATGTTGCAATGCTGTTTTGCTGTGAAGCTCAGAAATGTTTTGTGGGAAAAGAAACTTCACCCAACTTTCCATTGGCATTGTGGAGAGAAGATAGTGACTGAATTTTGATTTATGGGTGAACTTTTTGTCTAAGGCTATAATACTACTAGAAATACCTGATAAAAAATGTAGGAGAGGATAAAGGGGAACGGCCGCTGCTGTGTTAACTCACTTTCACTGCAGAAGACCAGGTCCTGTTGGTTGTAGCTGATGGTGTCAAAGAGCACTTTCTCCTGTTTACAGCACTCACACATCACCAGGATATTCTTCTGGGTTTTATACTGGTCACAGCACGCCCTACTGCAGAACATAGAAATACGACCCTGCAGACAAAAAACAATAATGATTATTGTCACATCAGTGTTACACTCATCATGCAGGTAGCTTTAAGAAAGTTAGGGTTAATTATCAGTATATACTGAGTGTCTGTAAGAGCATGTGAGCCGTGGCCCCTTACTTGGTGACTGAACAGCAGTGGCTTGTTGTTGAACTGTTTGCTGCACTGATGGCAGGTCAGCTTGGAGGGGTCACTGGGCCCACCCTCTGCTGGTTTCAGTGGCTGACCAGCAGGTGCTCTGGCCTGAGCTTGCCCTGGGACAGAGGGGGAGGACATGGCTGGGTAAGGAGGCACCAGTGGGGGCACTGAGGTATGACTGGGGTGGTGGCCCTGGTAGGGGACTGAAGATGAGTAGTCCTGAGGGATGGGAGGGACCGAGCTGGCTCCGGCAGAGGGCCCTGGTTTGGGGGCATCTCTAGAAGAGGGTTCCCTGAGACTCGAGGTTCCATTGATCAGGTCTGGCTGAGAGGTGTGCCCGGACTTCTTGTAAAGACACGGATGGAAAATCGCAGCAATGTCAAAACTACAAAAACGCAAAAACAGATGCTTCATCAACAACTTTTTAACAGAGTTTCTGAAAAAATTGGTACCGGTCCACGTGTCCTGGAACATTTGAATGTCTGGGACAAATGAGTTCAATTCTGGTCAAATATTATCCATGTTTAGAAACAATTCACGCAGACCACTGATGCCGTACATTGCCAACCCAAAGTGCTGGTATTTAACGACCCGTGAATGAGACTCTTTCTTCTTTCTTTTTAATACAATTCAAACTGGGATTGTGTTCACACACAAAGAAACTTTTTGCCTCATGTTCCTCACGCAAGTTTGACCGTGGGAACGTGTGTTTCTTCACTACATACAGCCAGAATACCTTACTGTACATTAGCTGGAAGCTAGTCAGCAACGGCAAGCACAGAGGGTGTGTTGCCTCAAAGAGAAATCATCACTCACCAGAGACTCCGATTATTTCCCTCCAGTGTCTTCTTTTTCTCTTTGTACATTCAGCAGCTGAGCAGAGGCTTTGTTGCTCTGCTTCGCTCTGTCTTCGGTTAAATATTTTCAACTTGCACAAATACTTACGCATTGACTTTGTATATGATCGGACTTTATAAAAAATTCAATTCATGTTTGGTGTGAACACAAGGGAATTGTTTTCAACGGACATTATGACCAGAGAGATTTGAATTTGTCAGATAACAGATTTTTTTTCAGTAAAAAAAAAAGAAAAAGAATAGTAATTACCGGATAACAAACTCTATTTGTTGGAAACAAAAAGTTGTACCCTGTATATAGAAACACAGTCATAGGAGCAGAAGTTACGAATGGTGCCGTCCACCATGGCCAGATGGTACTGAGGTACGGCTGACACCTTGCACTGGCAGCAGGGGAATGCAGCGCCTGAGGGAAAATGGTAACATTAAAAAGAAAAGAAAGAGTGTATTTATCAATAATGAAACACGCTTTCCCTGACTGCAGCATGTGAGTGTGTCTCTCTCATATGTCTCACCAGTCAGAACGTGTTGGGGTGGTCGACTCTGTTCCACACAAGTAGATGAACAGTAGAGCTGAACTCTTCCCTTCTGGTCTCGTTCCATGATGGTGGAGGACACTATTGCCATCTTGTGACAGTTGGCACACTCAACCATCTTTTTGCAGGTCTAGACGAAAGCACAATATGCTCTGTAGAGGTTTACATTGGCTTGATAAACAGGGTGCTGTGTGGGATTTTGTGATGCTACATGATTTCTGGGTACTCAACCTAAAGTTTGAAGTTACCTCTTATTGCCATTTGGAGCCACTAATATGCCAAAAAGTGTTCATCCTACATACTTCTGGCATTAATACTTTAAAAGAAACACAATCATAAAAAAGAATGTTTTAACACATACCTGTTTGTAGGTGCCAATACAGGTAGGACCACAGAAGTTGAGCTGAGTTCTTTCAATTGTGAGCGTTTGACAGGAGCCTGAGTTGCTATTACAGTAAAGACCGCAGCCTTCACAGCAGTTCATGGCTAACTGCCGCATCTTCCGCCACGTTACAAAACAAGCATTGCTACAGAGTCTGTGCAGACGACCTTGATGGGTGACCTCATGCTCAATCAACTGTAACGACGATCACAATCAAACACAAACACAAGAGAATTAGACCAAAGAGTGAAGATGCAGTTGACATGTTTGTGACAGTTTGACACAATACTGTTGACTTGGCTCATCAGGCATATTTACCAAAATCTCTCTTTCCTGTCAAAGCTACCTTTTTGTGTCTCTTACCCTATTAGAGACCTTGCAGACACTGCAAAAGGGTCTCTCAGGCTGTCGCTCCGCTGGTTTCTCAGGCGGCTTCTCAGGCTTCCTCTCCTGTCGTTTGTCAGTCCATTTATCAGGAATCTTTTCAGCTTGTTTCTTCTTGTGTCTGAAGACAGACAGACAGAACTGGCCACAAAAGTATATGTAGGTGTTGTCCTCTGTTGGAATCGTGATCATGTCCCTGGGCTGAAGAATCTCCCTGCAAATAGAATAGCAAAAGGAAGAAATAATAGTTGAAAAATACTATGAGGATGGCAGGGTAAGGGTTGGAGCAAACAAAGGGGCAAAGAGGAAGAATAGTTTATTATTTAAATCAAATTGACAGACATCATTTCATTTTATTAAATGTTTCAAGGGAACAATACAACAAAGTTTATTACCTGGACAAAGCTTAAAAAGGTCAGTATGAAATTATTTTTTTAACCCTGTGCACAACAGTATTAATATATTATTATTATATTAATAAGATATATACTGTGGATTCACAGTGATAGCCCACAATTATTAAGTTTTACGTTAATTAACATTAAATTAACAATAAACATTAAGTTGGTGTGTGTGCTGTCAGAGACCAGAAGTGTAGCTGTGTGTGGGGAAAAGAGAACCCAAGGGAAATATGAGGCGAGTCCAAACTTAAATAAGGTGGAGAATGAAGTAGAATTTAAATATTTAGATAAGAAATAACCTACTAGAAATAGGGTATTTAAACCTGCAGTGCCAACTTCTGTCTCCCCCTTCTGGCAGTGCGATTAATTACAAAAACACTAGGCTCCAGTATACTTCTACTGTATTGTTTTGGTGAGGAAAATTGCTTTTTATATGTGTAAAGGAATCCAGATTCTGACATGTGGGCAACTGAATACAAAATCTTTCAATTAGGCTACAATAGAATAGTCATAAATTACACAAACCAAATGTAGAGATTCACAAAGGCATTTTATTTAACACATAAAGGCTTTTACTGTCAACAGTATGGTGGAAAGGTCTTACTGCCTTGAGGCACCCTCGATACTCCCATATTTGAGCTCTTCTTGTATTCATCTACAAAACCTTGTAGTTAGAAATAGCCCAAACCATAGTGCTGCTTTAAATTAGGAGCCACATGTGTGTTGAGAGACAGTACCTGTTGCACTGGAAACAAGATCGGTTCTTGTTGGCTGGAGGCAGATGGCCAGTCAGACAGACTGTAGAGCAGAAGAGCTGCGTCGAACCTTTTCTTTGAAATGCTGTTTGGCCTTTCAGCAGAACCTACAATCATTTACAGAACCATGAAACATAAAGATGGCGAGAAATGAAAAGCTACATCACTTTCTGCTAATCGTGTCATTAATAAAGCTAATCAAATGGATTAATTCGCAAATACTAATAATGACCATTTTTCCTTAATTTCTACATAAGTAGGAAGGTCTTGTTTTTTTTATGTAAACATCACAGAGTTACAACAGTACCTTAGAACAGCCACTGCAGCGAACACTACCAGGAACAGGGGGCTGAGGTGGGCGTGGGGGTACTGGTGCCAGTGCTGGTAGTGAACTTTGGACTGGAACTGGTGGTCTGACAGGGAGGGGACCCATGGCTTGTAGGACTGTACCTCTACTTGGAATAAAAATGGCCGCTGGAGGTGGGGCTGGGACTACTGCTGGCACTTGAGTGGATAGGAGGAGAAAGGTTGGTAAAAGCCAAGAAATTAGATTTTTTTGGTTACTTTCAATAACAACACCCATGTGCACCACAATGTGCAGTTTTAAAACCCTTTGCTCCCGAGACATTCTGGCGGAATTTGTAAACAAAAAGTAGAAGCAAAATATAAAAGGTATTAATCCCTCTTGGGAGAGGTATATTTTTACACACACAGGCCTGATGGGACCTATACACACATTTTATTGTATGGAGAGATGTCATAGCGAGGGGGCTGCCACATAGTCAGGCAGTAAGGGTTCTGTGACTTGCTCGAGGGCACTTCAGCAGTGTCTAGGTGGTAAACTGGTACCTTTCCAGCTACCAGCACACTGTGTACCGACTGGTCCGTGCTGGACTTGAACCGGTCTTTCTACGCCAAGTCCCTGCAGACTGGAGTAAAGGAGTAACTAACTGAAAAGTAGTGAGACTTTCACAAGAAAATGTCAGACAGTGAATGTCATGATGATTCTGGATTTTTGGAGGTGCTGTTGAAGGACAAGGAATGGATGCAGTGGATAAACCTACGTGTGCCTACTTCCTAATTTCATATCACGCACACACACACAAACACACACGTGAATATATCAGTAGTCGGCGGATGTTGGGCTGAGGTGGCTGGTTGGACACAATCTGGCAGGTTATTAACAAAGCTAAAATATGGCTGTATGCTTTGGGAAATGACTAAAGCTAACAGAAGGTGTAGGCAGACAGTAGAAGAACTGCCCACAGCATTTTCTCTGCTTTTGCCCATAATGTGTGAAAAGAATTGCCGTGCAAAACAAACAGTGGACGGAGCCACTGTGATGTCACCCATTGTTTTTTAGACTATGGTTTTGAAGCTTGGAGTTTGGCATTTAGGTTGTCTTGGTTTTTTGGAGCCTGAAGTGACCATATGGATGAGGGCTTGGAGCTGGGGAGAATAAGGTTTGGATCAGACTGAGAACACATTGTGGTAGCAAATTGTCAATCACAAGGTAGCCATGCTCTAAAGCATACCCTGCTTTATGGTTTATTTTACTCTGAATGGGACAATAGTTTCCAAAATGAATAAAATGCTGTATTGAAGAAAACCTGAAACTAACAGGTTTAAGGAACTTCCGTATTGGCTTCACTTTCCAGACCTGAAAGCTCGTTCTACTTATTATACCGTCTATGGTACAAACCCACACAGTTCTGGGAAGAGGTTGTAACATGGGTTTGTAGGGGCTTTAAAATGACTTTCTAACCAGACAGACAATAAGAGTACAGCAATTTACTTGCCAGTCCAAGGAAAAAATATATTTAATATTGTACTGCTTTTCAACTGCAGGTCCAGCTGAGATTAAACTGCATTTTTATCTGATACATATGAGATGTGTAAATCATTTGTCCTATGTTCTCCATTTAGAAAAAAAAATTGATCGAATCGATTTCATGATAGCGCTTCCTAGTTTTGTATTAACTCGACAGAATAATACTAGTTGTGTGTTCAATTAGATGGAGACCATACTGATCCAGCCAATCAAATCGTGCATAAAGTAGTAATGTCAGCGTTCTATAACATGCAGAGCAGACGGTCTCACTGAACCCGACATGAGCCTGCTGCAGAACACAAGAGCCACAGACTCTGAACAAAAACCCACATTGGCTTTACAGCTCGAGTCTCCTTCTTATCTTACAAACATGAAAACACGTCTTGTCCTGTGACTTAGGTTGTTGAACGAGCCACCAAACAAACATCCACTGTGGAAGAGTGCACTGCTAACATCAGTTTGCAGGCTAGTTAGCTGCTCAGCTGCAACACATTAAAAATAAACAAATAATATTTAAATACTTGACTTACATCAGTGTGGGGCAAGGAAAATAAACTATTTACAGAAAGTAACAACACCCAATGTTAGCTTAAGCGATTTTCTCTCTCATACATGGCTGTTAAAGGTGCATTGTGGAGTTTTCTGAGGAAATTAACACATATTAATCACCGTTTTATTATTATTATTGTTATATATGTGTGCACGGGTTGTGACTTCATGTGTTCAATTCAGGTTTATTGTCATTATACTGACCGGGTACAGCTTACTCGCCGGTCTCTCAGTCGCGGTACGTGACCCACGACTCGAATACGTGACAATACACAACATTACAACATAATGGTGCAGGAAAACAACACAGCGGCAGACCAGTCTCCTGTAGGCTATGTCGCGTCTGTTTTGCCCGATGGCCAGAATGCTCGCTGTGTGTGAGCACGCGCGCGGTTGGTTCGCGAGCGTATTCGGTTGGGTGCAACCTGAAACCTCACCGCTAGATGGTGCTAGAAATTACACAAGGCACCTTTAAAGTAAATAGAAAATAGTAGCAGTTGTACTGCTGTGATATGTCATTTACAATTTGCAGAGCTTTACAGACAACACTATGTGGTCTGTCTAAAATATTCCCACACTTAAACCTGTGTATAGACCGCAGCCGTCACGCTTGCATGATGAATGTGTTCATGGCACACTGAAGCGTCTGTCTATACTAGTTCCATCTCTGCCTGCGAATTTCAAAGCGCCTGCAGCAAAGGAGCAGCTACACTTTCTGTGCAGTGTTCACAGATGTACAGAAATGTGAATATTCCTGATCTACAGTATGTTTCCATCAACACTGAAGCACATGATTGTGTTACAAGATAAGCATGTCTTGTAGTGAGTGTATGGTTGAGCGAAAGAGAGAGAGTGCCAGCGGCTGCGCTCAGGGCAGACAGGTGTGTGTTGATGGCCAGAGCAGAGGGAAAGGTTAGCAGTGAGGTTGTCTTGTGGCAGTAAATCTACAGTGTAGGCAGCAGTTTGCCCATTAATAAACCCTGCAGCTTCTTAATATTCAAGTTCCCGTATCTCTTCCCAGCTTGAGCCCAAAAGTGAGAGTCTGTGGGATTAAACAGCAGCTCTGCCAGGTTCCAAAATGTAGATAAATATAATATTTAATAATATTTATTAAATATAGACTTGAAGCGTAAGGTTCAGGTTGCGTTTATGTCTGTGAGACGCCCCCATGGAGCTGGTGCAGACGGCTGCATAGATTAAAATGAGAGAGAATTTGTTCGTGCAAGTGAAAAACGCGTCTGACACAGGGTAATGCTCATGTGCAAGGTTTTTTAGCTGCAGCTTGCTCTCTGTGGTAATCCATGCTTTGACAGGGCGCAGTCATGCTTCGATGTATTTCCATAATTGATTATGTTGATTAAGTCAGCAAGTCACCCCGGCCCTAATGTAAATGTACCTGCAGACGTCACTTCTTCAAAAACATGTTGACATTTGGAATTTATAAAGATATTAAATAAAGTATCTTGGTGAAGTTATGGACTGGTGACGTCATAGAGGGCTCGACAGTGCGAGCATTTCACTCACATTTGCCCTAAAGATAAGACATGTGCAAACTGGAAAAATAATATTTACAAGTACGAGCACATTGTGCTACGATTCCCCACATTCCACAGCAGTTTTCTGTGATGATGCAGCTGGTGGCAAGTGAGAGTAAGGTGAACAACATTGGGGGAAAAAAAGTGTTGGTATGATGTATGGCTGCGAGTTAACATTTGTGTACCATTTGAGCAAAGGAAAAGTTGGCAGCAAAATGTGAGTCTGACAGTAAATGTACACAATAGTTTACAGTCTGTCCGTTAATAAACGCTGCCGCTTCTCAATGTCAAGAAAAGTCTCATCTGTTGTTTCTCAACTGCTGGAAAAAGTGAACAGGATTATCAGAATTGACTTCAGCCCTGGAGGAAAATAAACATCTCCCCTGTGCTTCCCGACCACGCTCTGGAAGCTGAGCAGGAAAGGCTGTGTCTGCTGTGCAGACTTCACTAAACATGAAGCCCATTAATCTTCATTTTGAGTGAAAAAAAGATGGATTTAAATCAACAGTGCATCTTACTCACACACCCCTCGTGTGTGTGTGTGTGTGTGTATTTGATGACGCTAATAGTCACATATTAAACCATGCCTCAACAGTGTATGAGGAACAATTAACTGATTTTTTTATTTTGGGTGAACAGACACTCATCTTTCTATGTGACTGATAATTAGTAATTGTCTAACTATAAACACATACAGGCATTTGTTAATTAATTAACTCTGCACTGCATTCCTCAATTTCTTTGTGTGCTTCTAAATTTTTCTTCTTGGGGAAAAATGTTGGCGTCGAGCCCTGTCATAATTTTGATTTAACAAAACTGTTTGCATTCAAAATATTAAAATAGAATGGATGCCTCGCCTCTAGGGCACAATATGACCACAACAAAATGTGAGCTCTGACTTTAAAATGACAGAAAAAAAATAAAGAAATAAATACACTTACTGGCAGGGGCTGCAAAGGTGTTCCCTCCACCTACAGAGTACACAGAGCTGATCCTCAGCTCTTCCTGAAATGAGACCACGATAAGAAATCTGATTTTGTTTAAAGGGTTCAGTGTGACTTCATCTCCTAGTATTCAGTATGAAAATTACAAATCTACACCTAGAACTGAACATAAACAGCAGATAGATACTGATCAATTTCTCTTCCCACACCCACCTCCTGTTGTTCCAGCTCCTCTTTGATCTGTCTGATGGAGCTCTGAGGCAACAAAGCAGCATCATAGCCCTCATCAATGGGCTCATCTTTGATTTTGATAGGAGGAGACATCTGGGGATTACTTTCCTCCATTGGAGGTGCCTCTGACCTCTGAAACAATGAACAGTGTTCATAATCACCCTCTGAAAGTTCAAAAATCATGTTAAACCCAGTTACTTGACAATCGTTTCAGATCTGTACCTCTCCCTCCTGACTATCCTCCGTCTCCTCTGCCTGGTTCAGGACGCCTCCATCTAACAGAAAGGTAGAGAATAAAATGTTCAATAAAAACATGACACACTTTAACCCAAGAGTTTACAACTACACATGCTCTGCCCAGGACATCATAAATGCCAGGAAATAATGGAAAGATAAAATTAGAATGGACATGGCAAACAATTCAAGAGCACACCTGAACCGGTTTCTTTAAAGCATTTTAAACGGATTTTCTTTCATTTCTGTGGCACAGTCCTGGTATATTGAGCTCGTCCTTTTGTGACAGATGAAAGATGTTTTTAACATTAAAATGCTTTTATACAGTGTTTTACCGGTTTTAATTACCAGGTCTGTTTGTTTTTGAGAGGAGACCTCTGCAGATAATTCAGCTCAGGACAAAATCCTTGTGAACAATGAACACTTTAGAAATCCTAACCTAAAACAAGCTGAGCACCCCAGCTGGAAATTGTATGTACTAGTGGAAAACACTGGCACATAAGTTGTCAACCTGTGTTCATTTCCTTGTGAAAGATGCAAAGTTTAAAGGAGAAGGAGAAATCCCACAAAATGGGTAAAATAACTGCTTTATTATGCAGAATGTGTCGCTGTCAACAATTGCCTCCACCACCCATTCAAAATAAACCCACAGACAGCCAATGGACACCAGTGCACAAACTACAGGTGACTACTAGCCACAGTCGCTTAAAAAGGGCCATTACAGCCACTTAGTTTTGCACTTCCATAAAGATGACAGATGCACAAGAGACATTCAATAAACCAATGGTCAAAATCAAAGCCTGAGAGGCCGAGATATCCAGACGTTGAGTCTTAAGGGTCAATGACATCACTATGACACTGTCAGGGTTATTTTCTGGGACTCTGGGATGCTTCCTTCAGAACCACAGAGGATATTATACAACTTGATGCGAGCCAAATAAAGAAGTGAGTGTTTTGTCCTCCTTGAATTTGAAATTTGAGATGTGCTGCCCTTTCGTATTTTTTGGTATATACTCAGTGACTTTGGTAGCGCACTCCACTGAGAATCTCCTTTTTTTTCTACTTTGATATTATACAACTGTTTCCAAACAAATTAGCTGAACTTGATGTGTAAAGTTGGTAGTGATTCCCTTTATGACAGCCCAAAAAACAATTGTCAGTGTCAGCCCTATGATGATACTTTGATACAACACAGTAGAGACATTTACAATGTGGTGTTTGTGGTCCATATTGTCCTTTAAAATTTTCTAGATTCTGACATGTACGCAGCCTTACCTTGGCTGTTCTCAGGTGTGTGGTCCTGGGAGGAGTGGGAGGTGTTAGTAGACTGACTGCTCCCTTCCCTTTCTTGCGCCTCCTCCTCCTCCTCTCTGGGCTGATGAACAAAGGGATCACGTCGTGTTATGTTCTTCCTCGCTCCTGCTTGGCTTCTTTTACCGTTTGCCTCACCCATATGAACCTCATCCAGGCTGCCCATTGGCAGAGCAAAGTGCCAGTCTTCATCATCTTCCATGCCATCCAGCGCGTCATCAAAAGCTGCACCGCCACTTCTTCCAGCTCCTTCTCCTTTGTTGGTTCCCATAGTAAACAAGGAGTGCCGGTCAGAGGAAGTGGAGGATATGCGAGGAAACGATGGCTCTCCCATCCCCTCATCCATCTTTTCTTCTTGTCTGCTGCCATTACTATCTTCTTCTTCCTCTACCGGTTGGTGTTCTCCTTGTCCTGAAGTTTTGTCTCCTGCCTTTGTCTCATCCTGACCTCCACTCCTGGAGGAGGAGGCAGAGCCCCTGGAGGAGTCAGCAAAGTCTCCAAGCCCCATCACTTCATCAAACACTCTGGACAGACGCTCCTCATGCTGTAGGGGGAGAAAAGGGTTAGTTGAAAAAAGATTTCACGGGGCCAATTCATGTTTGGCACTAAAGGAATGCTGCACTCTAATCCTATTCCTGACTGTCAAAGTTAACCATTTAAAATGCCATAATATCAAAGGGAACAAAAAGTTAACTATTGTGAAACTTTTAACCTCCCTGACTCTAAACTTGCATATAACTGAAGCTTCAACTTTTCACAAATAACTACACAATTCTTTTCAACAAATGATTCTGACGGATAAAGACACCCTGATCACTTGTGACTACAGTGTTTTCACTCAGATTTGCAATTACACCAGTAAGGATCCTGTTTACAGTTGTCTATGGTTTTACCCAGAGTAATTTACCCATAAACCCTGAGAAGCTGGTCCCAAATACCAAATTGTACACCTGACTTATATCTTGATTAGAAAAAATAAGTTCCAAAAGTTAATGGAAACATTCAGAGAGTGATAATCATGCTGTATATCATATTCCCACTCCAATTCTGTACATTTAAGTTTATTTCAATTGCTGCAACCCCCTTCTTCATTATAACAAAAATCTGTAATTAAATTCTCCATCAGATATTGAGTGCTGTGTTCTCTTTAAAGCACTGAAAGATGAGTACTGATGTATCTATGGTTTATTGTGACACCAGCAGTTACATTCCCTTTATCTTTTAATGTTGCTATAGCAGGAAAAGCACAGTTGGAACGAGTAACATAAATGATGGCTCTTCTCCCTCTTCTGTGCCCATGATCACCTTTACATCATAACACAACAGAGACAGTACCGAGCACACCAATCACCAAAGTCTACTCTCACTAGGCAGTGTATTTGCATTTGATGAATCGGGAAGATATAGCTTTGGTTCTTTGTCTTTACCAGTTATCCAGTTATAATGACATTATATTTACCGTTTGGGTAAACATGTTGGTGTCAACGTTTAAGGGAACTAGTAATACTAAGACTTGATTTTATCCATGTTTTGCTATTGATCATAATGGCCACAGGCCTCATACTATTCGATCATTTATATGAAGGGGGCGCCCCACCAAACTCCATTTAAATTCGGCAATATATCGCCTTCTGGCATTTCAGTTGACTTATTTGTTCACTTTCACAGTCACACACCCCAATCAACCTATTAAGACATTGTAGTAGTTGTTTGAGTCTTCAAGTAAAAGGAGCATTTAAATGACTCGGATGGCAACACATTTCTTCAACAAAATCTCCACTTTTTATTGTTCACAGCAGCCCTCCGCGACCCAAGGGCTTTGTGGAGCCAGCAATCTACTGCAACAAATATTTATAGTGTCGGCTTAATGAAGGCGTTTGGCGCTCACAGGCAAACCTTCGTCTTGTTATGTTCAATGCGTTTGTTTGCTAATTATCTAAACTGCCAGGCTGTTAAATAGAGTCTGGCGTAGCGACATGCATCAGTGCTGGATAGCAGCAAGCTGCAGGGTTGTCAGCTAGCTAGCTAACGTTAGCATAAATATCCACATCCCAACCGGAAGATAACCCACTATAACTTTCATATTATGCAGCTACATCAACTACTGGATTTAGCTTGTCGTCTGATTACTGCTGTATTCGTATTCTAAATGTGGATTCCTTACCTTTAACCGTTTTAGTCTAAATTCCTCTGAATCCGCCATGTTTTAATTATGCTGCAGAAGCCGCGCTTCTGAGCACCCACCCACCTCTGAGGGTTATAGGTTATGAATGACAGCCGCTACACGACGCTGAAGTTAGCTTACGATTCGTAGCTTTCGCTCTCTTCTTCTTTTGGTTTGCTTGGTGGTTGACAACCAGCTTAATGTGCATTACCGTCTCCTACCGGACTGGAGTGTGGATCAGTAGATTCCTCTATCCTGTATTTAAAACAGGATTTAGCTGTTCAGGATAAGGTTTAGAGAAACCTAATTTACAGTGCTAACCAACATGTAAAAGCGTGTTACACACTTTAGGTAAAGCCTTAACGCTGTCTGTAACCCACTTTCAAATTTGTGAAACCTTCTATTCAATTGGTGAAAGTGCAAAAAACGGGAGATTTCACTGCTTTTTTCACCATTCACCACACTGGATCATCCAGATCAAGAACCACTATACTTTAACTTGTCAAATCTTGATTAGATTATCCCAAAAAAGCCAGAGACTCCTTAAGTATTTATGAAACCTTTAGCCTATTCAATTTATGAAAATGCAAAAAAAAGGAGACTTCACTGATTGTTTGTTTTCTCGAGATCACATTGGACCAGGTCAAGTTAAAAAAAACAACAACAAAAAAAACCCATTATTGAGACTGGTCAAATCTGGACTAGATTATCCCAGACAAGCCAGAGACTTGCAGGTAGGTACAAGGTCATGTAACTGGCAAAGGTAGGGACAAAATGAGGACAAAGGGTGGACAGAGAAGAAGAGCAGTATCTTATTGGAAAGATCAACGAGAGGAATTGACAGAAAGCTTTTCTTTTCAAAAAAATCTTCGTAAATAGATCAAATGATCTTTTTCTGCATTTCACAGATAGAATAAAGGTTCACAAATCTGAAAATGTGTTTCAAAGACTCTCTGGGATAATCTAGTCCAGATTTGACCAGTCAAAGTATAGTTTTTAAATTATCTGGAACTGGTTCAGTGTGATCTAGGGGGGAAAAACGGTGATATCTCCCTTTTTTGCATTGTCACAAATTGAATAAAGGTTTTACGAATTCGAAAGTGGGTTTCAGACAGCTCTTAGCATACCTGAATGTTTATCCTGCCTTCATACTGGAGGTTAGAAAAACAGGATCGGTGGCTCAGCATTTGAGTTTCTCTTAAATTTCCCCCTTCCCTGCTGAATCGCAAGATGTACGAATCGGAAGCTAACTTCAGTGTCGTAGCAGACAATAACAACAAGAAAGCTAGCCGGCCAACACCAGCAAGTTTAAAGTGTAACAACTGTAAGCTTAAGATGACTGAAGTTTTCTGAGATACTTTTTGAAAAATAAAAGACGATTTTACATATACATTGGTCATTTAATATATAGACAACGACTACGAAGAAACAGTTTGGTTGAAAAGATATAGCCTTACCGTATATTTGGATGGCTTTTAGACCTGACAATGTAGGTTGATGTCAGTAATAGTAGCTTTTACCAGTTAAAATGGCAGTTGTGTTGCACAAGCGTAGTTTGCTGTTGTAAATGCGTAATGTCATTTACTTTTCCGGTCCTCAAATAAAGACTACATACCCCGCTTTTCTAAAATGTAATTTCCAGAAAAATATGCCGTGATATATTCTTGTCAATACGGTAATCCCATGATATGATAGCCAGAGGCTTGTTGTTTAATGGTTGCACTGTGATTTACTCAGCTTCCGCACAGCAAACAATTTCCACATCCTCCATTGTCTTTTCTTGCAAATCTTGCAAACTGTTATCAATTAACACTAGACATGATTGATAGCAAAAACGGGACTGTATAAGAATATCATCTTTATATATAGAAATTGATTTGGTTCTTTCTGCAAGAATGATTGATTTGTTTGTGCAGCTAACACCTTGCTGAAACATCATTACAGTCTGTGAACATTTAAGGGGGTGTATATACAGTATATCTCTGACTGTAACATGTTAAGTTGTGTAAAAAGATGTCTGTGAAATAGCACCCACAAAATGTTATAGTCATCATACTGTATGCCAAATCACAGACCTCATTATTTTCATTTAAAGATATATGTAATCTGACTATTCCGATTATTGTAATGGATCAGATATCATTGTAATTTGACAGGATTAGAAAAGGTCTGCTGTTATATTCATTAATGTATTATTGTTCTATATACAGTCAATGATTCTTAATCAGTGAGCCAGCTACCACTTTGAGATCAGGACCACAAGAACAGATACTGCCCTGTAATTTCTCATCACGTTCATTATTCTGCGTATTTTATCTATTACATTGACTACTGTTGACTCAAAATCTGTGATAAGAAACGTATCTCACCCATTGACAGTATATGTCAGTGATCTCGCCCTATTAGAGTCTGAGCTCCAGTCCAGCAGAGGGCGATCTTAACAAATGTATGGCTGTACCGTAAAACTGAGGGTAAATGCGTAAACTACAGTCGCACAGCGTACATTAAAGGAGTGAACTCATTAATGTATTATTTGATGAGCTAGCTCGGTGGCAAAAAGAAAAATATTCAAAGTAGACACACAACACACATACTAAGGCTCAATTTAAAATATTAAAACTAAGCGCCAACAATTACATGTTTTACATAAAGTTGTGTCGCGTTTACTGTATCCACTTCGGTATGTAGCACATTTGCTTGTATAGAAACACATAAACTGAAGCAGACCACAGCCTGTCTTTCGCTGATATCCAGTTCTACATCCGTGTATTTCTATGTGCGCCGACCCGAACCTTTCCCCGGGGTCAAAGAGGCATCAATACGTTTTCAGGAAGCAGTAGAGAGGGGGTAGTTGTGTCGACATTTGTTGTTGTTGTCACCACCTGCGCTGTATCCACCCCCCTGTCTGACAGTCTGGTCAGCGGGCCAGCGGTGTGTTTTCTCGGTGTAGGTTATAAGTCTGCACCGGCGGATGAATGGCAATGACGGCAGTGAGAGCGGTGGCAGCGGGGGGCCCGGCGTCTTTGTCCCGGTTTAGGGGAGCGCTGGTCGCGGCTGTGCTGGGAGACTGTGTCGGCGGAGAGTTTGAAGGAGCGGAGGAGGTTCCCATGGAGAGTGTGCTGCAGCACCTGAACAGTCTGGACGACGAGACCAAGGGAAATGGTTAGTGAAAGGATGAGATTTCATACCAATTCAACGGGAAATGAAATACCAGATTACGGGGTGCTGCTGACAGCAGTAGGAGATAGCTCTTTGCTAACCTACTGTACTCGTCACCTATGCCGAGCTGTGCTGCAGAAGAGCTTGCTTCAAAGTCTGAAATCAGTCTGTTCATCATACAGTGGGGATTACAATAATACCATAATTTACTGCAAACGTCAAAAATAATGGTAAATGTTCATCAGTAACGGGTAACCAGAACCAGATGTAATGTAAAACAAAGTTTTGAATGTAAAACGAAACCAAGCTGCACTTCACGTTAGAGTGCAGCACATGTGGTCAACATGTTATTTGACAAGTAATTGATTGATAGTAACTGATTTATTTCTTCAGGAGTACTCAGATTGCAGCTGCAATCAACGTAAGTGTAAAATTTATTCATAGACAGTGCTGAGACACTTGTAATGCTGATTTGTGATTTAAGGTGTTTTAGTGCATCATGCAGTATCTATATTCTCTCTCTCTCTCTCTCTCTCTCTCTCTCTCTCTCTCTCTCTCTCTCTCTCTCTCTCTC
>JBBPCS010000374.1:1541190-1557927 GCA_037974645.1 Hollardia meadi | reverse complement strand
GCAACCAGTTATATCAGAGGACATGCAATCAGCCCTTTTCAGACAGCTATGTTTTCTACGGGCACTGCACTAGTACTGTATAATGTGGAGATTTGATGGATGCAAGCAATCTACAGTAATCCAAATTCCAGAGTAAAAACAAATGGTAAATTGTCAAAAGGATTCACAGTACAAAGAGGAACCAGGCGGGAGATCTCCTCTCCTGGTTTTGAAACATTTTTATTCACTGCATTTGCAGGAATATTCTAATACTTTTCTTATTTAAATGGCTTTTCAGACGGGGGTGATTGACGCGGCTCAATTCATTTTCAATGAGAGGCGAGCGTGCAAGTAGGGAGGCGCGGGCGATCACACAGGCGGAGCAACAAGCGGGCGCGATCCCGTGAAAGTGCCGCGGTCGTGCGGCCGGAGTTGAACTTTCCGGAACTTTGACTACGCGACAAGATGGACGAGAGGCCGTCTCCATGGTTACCACGCGCGGAGCGCCTGGCGTTTACTTGCGGGGCGCTTGTCTGCCCATCTATTCATATGAGGAGCACAGTGAGACCCCCGCGGATCCTAGCGGGTACGCGGGCGTAGTGACGTCTCCCGTCTGAAAAGCCCGACTCATCAAGTAGCCTAGCGCAATATTTTTACTCTATTAGCCTATCTTGAACTTTCCTCATGCGGACACATAGGGGCTGCGATCATGCACAACAAAACAAAACATGCAAGAATTAAATCCCCCTTCCAATACCATGGATAGTGCCAAAACACTTATTTATGAACTTCAATACTCGTAGAAAATAATCTCGATACGAAATAGCAGAACGTGGTGTCAACATAAAAATAAATAGGTTACAGTGTAGGCGAACCAGGATCATTAGTTAAATTAGCCGCAATGTCATCTATTGTCTCAGGAACGCGAGCGATGACAGTGGGTGGTCTATTTTGGATTTTATCGTTCTATCGCACTATAGACTTCACGTTACAGCGCTTTACTTTGTTTAAAGAGGGGGGGATATATAGACCAGAAAGGGGGGAAATCCCACGCATCCCCCCCAGCAAATCGCACCCTGGCTGTATTTATTGAAGTGCTAGCAGTAGCAGTTAGACACAATGTAGATACTGTATAAGGTAGAAGTAAGAAAAGAAACACATACATTAGCACTATATGCTAATGATATAATAGTTTATATCACATCACAAGAGCAATCAGTGCATAAATTAAAGAATGCAATTGAAGATTATGGTAAGACTCTGGATATAAATTAAATGAGAACAAATGTGAATCATTAGCAATGGGAAAACAAGTTTGCCAAGCTTTGAAAGACAGTTACAAACTTAAATGGGACACAAAGAAAATATTGGGCATCAATATTCGTAAGAATTTAGATTAACTGTATGACAATAATAACTGCATTTTGGGAAGTCAAATAAAACAGGTTTTGAATAGATGGAGATTAATACCAGACAGACTATTAAGTAGAGGAGAAATGCTTAAAATGACACTACTCCCACAATTTAAATTTTTGTTCTAAGCATTACCAATACCAATAGCAAGATCATATTTAAATGTATGGAATAAAATGATCTTAAATCTCATCTGGAATAACAGAAGACAGAGAATCAAATTTAAAACTTTACTACAACAGAAAAAAGAGGGAGGATAAGGTTAGAGAAGAATTATTTTTATGCAACACAATTTCCTACAATAATGAAGTGGATGAAAGGAAAAACAGAAAACATGGATCAATATAAAAATAAATGGTATATGGTAAACAGGGGGTAAATAAAGATATGGCAAGGATATCGATTGGGACATTACCATTTAGAACGTCCTTGAAAAAACATACAGGGCAGAGCCTATGTACGTATTTCAGTGTTCACACTGTGACAAACTGGAAGTGTATACAGTATGTAAAACTCTAAAGAAAAATATACAATGTGTGTACCTTAGAGAAATGACACACAACCCTGACTTCATTCCAAAAAGATCCAATAAAATTCTAGAGTTTTGGGCTAGTAAGGGTTAGTAACATATTCTCAAAATGAACAATACATTTTTTTGTTTAAAATAAAAGCCTCCAAATACGAGTTAGACCGCAAACAATTTTTATTTTAATATTTACCGGTGAGAAGTTACTTAATGAGGACAAATTACAAAAAGACTTATTATAATACTTGCTTCAAAAATAGAAATAAAGCTAAAGAAAATCTTTCCAATATAAACAGAATCCTGCAAAAATGAATTACTGTAGATAATGAAGTTAGAGAAAAATAGGAATTAACATATCAGCAGAAGACTGAAAAGACTAAGTGGAAACCTCCTGACATCACAATCAAAATACTGGAAAGAAATTGGCTTGGAAATTGAGCATGAGATATTTTATAACACTTGATATGTGATTTGTTACCCCATAGCAGGGTCTAGCTGTTGGAGAGGATGTGGGGAACAAGCAGCAAACTATACACATACACGCTTTACTTGTCCAATATTGAAACCTTTTTGGGAAGAGGTTGAGAAATTTTTAAATAATATTTTTGATTTTAAAAGAACCTCTGAAAGTGGAAAATATTCTGGGTATTTACTAGGAAAGACAGACTTGGCTGATACACACGCATCTCTTTAACATATTGCATATCACAGCCATGAAGCAGGTGACAAGGACATGGAAACAGCCAAATTCATAATTTATTTAATAGGAGGAATTTATCATTGTATAAAATCTAAATATACAATGGACTCTGGTGGAAAGAACTGTCTGGAAGATGATGAAAAGGAATAAAGAAGAAAATATTTAAAACTTTATTTCTTCACAGTGATGGCGGGGAGGATGGTTAGACACCTTGATATGGACTCCTTAATTGGGCCTATTAAATTACTTTCACTTACCTCTGGACGTTTCAACTCTTCAGTTACATAATTCAGATTGTTCCAGCCATCAAAGGACCAAAGTCCCTGATAGAAAGCAATCCCAATTGGATTGATGCCAAGGTTTGTGTTCTCAAAGGAGTTTTCGAAGTTTTCAGTGTGCCCTCTGATAAGCATCACCATACCTCCTATTATAATGAGTGCCAGGGCCAGAACTTTGGCCACCATGAAAAACACTTGGACTGACATCGAAAGGCGAACATTAAGGCAGTTCACAATGGCAAGAGCTATGATTGTAGCTGCAGCCGTGCACTTCACCAGCACCACTGGTGGGGGACAGTCTGAGTAGAAAGGAGCCACGACATACTGGGCAAAACCCAGCGCCAAGCCAGCAACACCAGCAGGTCTCACAAAAAACACAGAGCTGAAGATCAACATGAAGGCGACAACTGGACCTGAAGTCCTGAGGATGTAGATGTATTCCCCCCCTGATTCTCTTATAACAGTGCCCAGCTCAGCGTAGCAGAAAGATGCCAGTATCACAAGCAGACCACAGGATGCCCACACCACCAAGCTGCCTCCGGTGCTGCCAATGGAGCTGAGCACCGTCTGTGGGGTCATGAAGATCCCAGATCCGATCATTGTCCCTCCAATGAGGGACACGGCTCCCATCAGTCCTACTTCCCGCTTCAGGCTGAGCTTCTGTGTTATGTCTTCCATAATCACGGATCGTATGTTTTCTGACACCAGCACCTATGGTGCACCGTAATTCTGTGGCCAAAGTCACTCTTGCAGCACCTCGGGGAGTTAATAATTATGTGGATTGGTCATACAGTGGAGTGTATTATTTGCTGGATGGTCTGGTCATATGTTTGTTGGGCTACCAACTGACATTATTCTTTGTGTGTTTTCACATCCACAAACAGAATTACTCCCCTTTCACTCAAAAATGTGTTTTTCTTATGTTTATGTCCCCTAAAAAGTCTGACATTAACTATACTGACTTGTATCTGTCTAAAGTCACTAAAGAAGTGTTTTCGCATTCCTCTACTAAAGGTGGAGATGTCTGCGCACTTCCCATAAATCTGAGATTGAAACATGCACCAGGCAAGCTAGCCACCAATTTTGGTGCACAGCAGACTCTCAGAGTCCGGGTCTGACTGAGGCTCAAACATGTAATGTGACAGCTAATTCTCTCCCATGTTTCCTCCAACACTAGCCGTCTTGATGTGTACTGCTCTTTCACTAGTCAACCTAGTGCAAGCAGTAATGGTCAGCGGGGCACAAGGCCTGTGATTCATAGATCCAGCCCCCTTTTCAGAGTTTTAAAAAAAAAGGTTTTATGTGGGGAAACCATGTTAAACATGAGTATTTTTTAAAAACGTGTCTGGAGAGGAACTTTAAATTCTTCTGGCTAATATTTCCTAGTATACTAAAAACAAATATAAAGGCAACACATCCTTGATTACTTCGAAACAATTTTATATTGGGTATGCCACCATACTAACCATAAAACCTGATCATTATTTAAGCACTTCAAGAACATTTTAGCACTGTTACTTTCAGCCATTATCACAAATATGAACTCCTATCAAATGAAATATTTATGCACCATACACATCTAGCCAGTGAGTGATGTTTTTGCAACATCTTATCACAGTGAGGACCAAATTTACAAAATGGAACAATGTTCTATGATGTCTTCACTTTGTGGCTTGATGTTTCAGGACGGCTTCCATCCTCAACACATCAAAGAAAGCCAATAAACATGTTTATTTTATGGTGCATGTAAGAGTGAATGTAACACTGTCCAAATGTACTAGTAAGAGTTCAATCCAGGTTTATCCTTCCGTGATCATTTACAGTACATATCTACCATGGTCTCTCTTTTTTTCTGTCCAGCTCCATCAGGAGGCTTTATCCTCCCCTCCTGTAATAAAGAGGTGAACAGTCTTGTTGGACTGCAGCATCTGTCCAGCTCGCTGGGCTCCAGTGATGGCAGCTAACTTGCGGGCATCGTAGCGGGAGTAGAGGGCAGTGCAGGTCCAGCTGGCCTCCTCCCCCTGCTCCCCTGCTGCCAGCATGTTACATACCTCACTGTAGAAGTGGGGGAAGGAGGGCAATCCATAAAATATCAGGTTCTGGATCCCTTTGATGGTGTACCTGAATAAAAATACAGTGAGAAATCAGGGTTTCTGCAATTTAATACTTGTAACACAGACATACCAGCCAGAGTGATCACAGTGTGATGGAAAACCAATAGAGATGATATGGCCTAGAGTTATTTATTATTTTATTACATTTTTTCAATACTTCCCAGCAGTATATAGAAATCGTTTCTTATTATTGCTACACACTTCTGGGATAACTTCATAAAATACCCACACAATCCACTGTTGAAACAATCATCAAGTGTGCACGGTCTCCTAACAGCCTGCAATCTAATAAAAAAAACCAACAAACATTTAATAGCTAACCAACGGCAGAAATATTTAGGACTACTGTATTTAAGAAGCTAGGATTACCATCTTGCGGTTGTATGACTCCACTCACCAGTCAAGTTGCAGTTTACATCCATGTCTGTCCAGACTCATAATATATGTAGTGACTGATAGACAGCTTTGTCACATGGTGCAGTGACAATCACCTGAAGCTCAATATGAACAAAATCAAAGAGCTTGTGGTGGACTACAATGCTTCAAATATGGATGTTGCTGCAAAGAACCTCTAAATTCTGAAACATGGATTCTTCACACACACACGTTCAACCCAGCAGCACAGAAGATCTATACAATCAGCACAGTTTGTGAAATTTTGTCATAATTAGCGTATGAATTCTTGAGCTACAACAAAAAATTGAATTGGTCACAGTGACCTTGACCTTTGACCACCACAATCTAAATAGTTCATCCGTAAGTCAAAGTGAATGTTTGTGCCAAATTTGAAGAATTTCGATGGACAGCCAGACGGACAACCCGAAAACATGAAAAAATGACTTTAACACTGGAAGTCAACAGAGGTGCTACCTGCATTACTAGCTAGTGTAATCATGATTCTTTTTGCATACGTTTAGAAAAGTATGAAGAATTATATTAATGTTTGAGGTATAATTTTAGTGTAATTACAAATATAATTGAGTCAATAGACTCCAATAAAATAGCTACAATCTATGATAATCCCAACTCGTGACTAAGGGCTGTGTATTGGCAAGAATCTGGCGATATGATACTTATCACGATACAGAGGGTATTTCGATATATTGCGGTACTGTATGCAAAGGGATATATTGTTTCTGTGTTCTTTGTGTTTACGCTGACGTCAACTTACTCTTTCCTGTCTAAGTTGTTATGTTGGTGTGGAAGAATCAAATGGCTGAAGACTCTTCACAAATGCACAGCATAATTAAAAGGTCTAACTTTTGAACTTTGGATCCCATCTTTTTCCTTCATGTGCCAGAACAATTGGTGATGTGTTAACTCTTAAAAAAGGTAATAAAGATTATTGTCTTTACACCTTTTACTATTGATGACATGGGAGGGATTCAATGAATGCTCATCATATTCAGTGATTTTTAGCATCTTCCAGCAGGAAAACCCTACTGCTACTGCAGAGCTTTACTAGCTGACTAACCCTTATACTCCAGCTGCTGGGTGAAAAGACAAAATCCCCCTCAAATCAAACACACAGCCCAAGACATGTGGGGCTACCTGATGGAGCAATGAAACAAACTGACCTCTTGTAGAAGTGGAAGCGTTCAGTGAAGAGCACAAAGTGTTTATCCCCTTTCTGGAAGAAGTGCCTGGCTCTGGACACCTCTGACTTGCTGGAATACTCGCACATGCTGGCAAAGTTTATTTCTTCTTTCTTCATGTAGTTGCGCAACCGGATGTAGTCGAAGTAAGATGGGATGTAGATCAGAGTGTGGGACATAGCTGAGTCCCTGTACTGAGGCAGCACTTTCTCTAAAAAGAACTGAAACCTACAGGCAGGATGGGGAACAGTGGAAATAAAGCAGCTTTAAATTTTGTTGCGGTCAACCAGGCATTTTTCAAGATCTCTTGAGCTGTTGCATATGTTGGGATCTGTTTGAATGTGATAATTAGATTAAAAAAACAAGGGTTTCATAAAAAACACCTCAAAAGAAAATAATTTAGACGATAAGCATAAGCATTTGTAAAATAGCTTTTAAAAAAAAGAATCATATCACCTAATAAACTAAAACGGGGAAAGAATTGCTGTGAGATATAAAGAATGAATTCAGAATGATGTGTTTTCATGGAAAAGGAAAAAGTAAAATGAGAGTGTAATCGCAAAATCTCAGACTACTAGGGCCGAGAGATGTGCTCAAATTAATGAGTTAAACATTATCATTGAACTGTTAACTGAATTTCGAACAAGGAGACCTGCCGGTAAATCCATGGGTACTTTGCAAACTGCTAATAGCCATACTTTTAATGGTGCCAATTTGCCAAAGTTAAACAGATATAGGCTGAAAACAGGGCTCAAGCTGTGGGGTAAGGTGTAAGTGGAGTTGAAGTTTTTTGTCTGTGATGGCACCACCATGGTTCACCTGTAGTAAGACCTTACCGAGCGTCATGGTCCAGGAAGCTGTCAGAGGAGAACATTTGAAACACATGAGGCAGCTGAACCAGCACTTGGCAGATGGAACCCGTTTTTGGCATGTTCTTAGTGGAAATCTGGGACAAAAAACACACAAGAAATAAAAATTAACATTAAAAAAAATTAAAAACAACCTACATCATTGAATAGCAATTAAGAAACTTAAGTTAAAATTAAAAGTACATCTGTTTTTCACTCTTGATTTTAAAAGGTTAGCAGGATAGTTAACCAGAGTTTTCCAGCTGACTACAGTAAACAACTTATTGTGGCTGTCGCTCAAACCACAGAGGATTAACTCAATCTGTGAGATCATGTCTGCCTCTTAGTAATGTGTTTGACTAAACTGCAGTCTGCACTGAATGTTCAGTCCTAGAAGCAGGTGTAATATTGCGTATACAGTGCAGTACCTGTCCTCGATAGTTGGCACAGTGCTTGGTGAGGATGCTGTTGATCTGCGGGTCCTGGATGGAACTGAACACCAGCGTCTGCCGGTAGTGTTTGGCCCAGTTGTTCAGGTTCCACATCCTCACCCTGGAGAAGTCCACTCCATGCGAGTCCAGCGGCTGCAGGTTCATGTGCTTCATCACATGCTGTAGGGGAGTGGACCATGTGATTTTATAGGACTTTAAGTTATAAAATGAGACACTTTTATCCAATCAGAATGAATACTGAAAACAGTATTACTTCTACAAAGAGTGAAACCTTCACCTGTAATGGTCTGTCAACAATGTTGTTAAGTAGCAGATGGCGCCACATTCTTCCCAGCAGTTAAAACATCACGCTGTTGAACATATGCCATCACATAGTAATGGGTCATGTTGAACAGGTGTGTGTTCTTACCAAGACGTGTTCCCAGTTCTGCATGAGGAAGACATCTGCCTGGTCCAGCACCAGCAGCTCGATGGAAGACAGGAAGTCAAAGTCCCTCTTCCTTTCCCCTTCTGCTCCCAGCACCGTACGGAGGCCCAGCGGAGACGCAATGATGATGTCCGATGAATAAAACGGGGAGTACAGACGCATGCTGCTCCTCACGATGGAGATGCCTGGTGAGCACAGAGGACAGCAACCTCAGGCCTTAGACAGAAAAACTCAGGGGATTATCCCAAAGTGGGTTGACTTGTTCTTGTTAAACGGTACCTATTCTGAAGTGATCATCCACGTTGCCGGAGAAGATGGCGCTGTAATCGTCTGGCCTCTGCAGATTGGATGGCTTGTCATCTGCGTTCTCTCCAAACTCTTCCTTGAACTTCTTCTTGTTGTTGATAACTATCTTCTTGCCTTTGGTCTCCAGGAGGCTGATGAGTGTCTGGACGACTCGCAGAGCTCCGCCTCGGAACGGGACGAGAATCAGCACCTGACATATTCATTACAACAGAGCAGAAAAAAATAAATATATTGTTTTTAAACATTCCTGTCTAAGTGGGAGCATTTAGAAAAGTGACGACAGCATTAACATACTAGACTACATAAGAAACCCTGAGGAAATCCAGTGAGTTTCCAGATGAAATTACTTGTATTAAAGTGCGATCCAGCCTGAGAATTGTGGGCCAGACTGCTTTACAGAAACATTTTTACTCATGGTCTAAGTGAAATAAGCATTTCATTGACGACTAAAGTCCCCTTGATATGTGCGACGAAAACAAACAATTTGCACTCTAAAATGTGCACGTTAGTAAAGGAATTTAAGACCAATTATAAATTTATATTTGTGCTATTTAGAAATATTGAATGGAGCTTCGTTAAGAAGCCAAACATAATGTGTCCAGTAATTTACCTTGGGCCGGGTCAGTCCTTGATCTCTGGGTTCATCCTGCAGTTCAGCTCCAGGTTTAGTCTTCTGCTCTCTTAGCTGCGCGTTGTGAGCCAGGACCTGGGAGTTGGCCTTCAGCACGTGGTTGAGAACATGGAGGCAGTATGCACTACGAACCTCTGGGCCCCGGTTCAGAGGACAAGCCTCTGGGTAGTACAGGTCCTTGTAGGAGCCCATAAGAGCTAGCAGTTCTAGTTGTACTGGGCTGATCTCCTCAGTCACCCCTTTAGGGTTGGAGGTCTGGTTCACATCCTTCCAGCGAGTCTCCAAAAGTTTGTGGAAAACGGGGAGGTTTGAGTCTTTCTGTGGGCCAATGGATCCAAACTTCTCCAGGGGATTGGTGAAGAGTAAAGTGCCCAACTTTGGCCACTAAATGTGGGGAAAAGTAAAGATAGTAAAGTACACAAACTGTTAAAAAATTTTAAAAGCTGGTTGATTTTGTCAAATTGTGAAGTTAATACCGTGATCTGAGCCCTGGCCTTGCTGCCAGATGTTATCCTCTGCACATCCTCTTCAGCAAGTTCTGTGTCCAAATGCTGTAAAAACATGTCTGCATATGCAGGAAAAAAACTGTCAAATCGTGTTCCTCAAGTTTCCTAACTGAGCAAGCACTTCACTTATTTTGTAAAATAAAATTATATAAAAAGCACTGCTTAAATCTCTTAAAAGTTACTGGACAGGGAACTTGGGGTGATATACAGTATAGGACAAAACTATTACAAAAATTGTAATTCTGGAATTTTGGCTTGAAATAGTAAAATTGCATACATGATATCAATGTTGAGTGGTTCATTTATCCTCCACAAAAATCTGAGTGAAAATAAATGTTGATTATTATAAGAGAACCTATAGTTTAAAAAAAAGTTTTATTTTGACATCCAAAGTTAGATCACCTTAAACATAGTCTAATAATACACTAATAAGTCAGTTATATATAATGTATCTGAGTAGCTTAACGTTATCTATGATTAGCAACTTACATTATCAATCTCCATGTTCGGGACATCATGAACATGTAATGTCTGGAGAAGCTGAACTGGAGGGAGAGAGTACAGCTCCAGCTGCAAGACGTAGCAGTTTTGCAAAACCCACAGCTTTCTGAGCGAAATTATTGAACTGTTCTTGGGGAAATTAGTGCTGAATTTGCGGGAACTGAAGTGGACGACTCCACCACGGCACAGTGGAGGATTCAAATGGTTGGATAATAAAAGAATGACACATGGTCATCTTTACCAGTGGATGTGCACCCAGGGACAGACAGCAAAAATGAGCATGATGGGGCAACAAGCCGATGGAGAGAGTAAGATTGAGCGTGAGCAGAGAGGTTTTGTTGCAACTGTTTTGGTGGGAAAACTTATATGGATTTTTTATTTAGTTTTTTTTAGATCGGTTTGCAGAATTGTGTATTTTTCGTAATAAACGTTGAAGCAAAATCTTCAATGATAATATTTCAAACAGATTTCTAATACACTTGCTTACTATTATGTACATAAGACCCTCAACTACTTAATAAGAAGGCTATTGTGGACTTGGGTTTCCAGTGGCTTTAACCCTTTTCGTACCTTTGCTGTCTTTATGCTCTGCAGTGTTTTCAGTCTCCTCTTGTCCTTCTTCGTCCATGAAGTTGGTCTCCAGACAGAACTGGGACTCATGCTTCTTGTCTACAAACTCTTCACCTCCAATCTCTTTTTCCTCCCCTTCTGCTGCCTCAGTCAGAGCCTCACATCCTACATCCTCAGGTTCTTCCTCTCCCCCTTCATCTTCATCACCATCCTCACTGTCATCACCAACTCCATCACTGTCTCCTATAATAAAAAGCACAACAATATTCAGTTGACTGCAATATTTTGGCCTATACTGCCCTCAGTGTGTTGGAAATAAAACAACCCACCTTCACTGAGAAGCTCCTCTTCCTCTTCCTCTTCACTGCTTTCCTCGTCACTCTGGTCATTACTGGTGGGTTGGCTGAGAGTTGAGAGAAGTCTCTGGTAGGCTGTTTTCTGCTCTGGTTCCTCCTCCTCCTCTTCGAGCTCATCAGGCTCAAGATCAGAGTGTTCTGGGCTTGGTTGCTGTAACACAGGTGAGGACAGAACATCTTTCAATTAGTAATAATATAATACAGGCATTGATAAAATACTGCAAAAATGTCTGGAGTATATCAATGATTGGATGGTGCAGAATTTCTTTTATGTATCTGATCAGGTGGCAGGTCCTTTTTACTGCCACTAGAAACATGTTTTTATCTTTGTGCATTGAGAGTCACTACAATTATCAATCTCATATTGCATAAATTGGGCTTTATGGCTTCTAACATCGGGAATTGTACAGTGCTACTCACCAGTTCTACTATTTCAGTTCTTTCAGGTCCTTCACTGACTCTATGAAAAAACACATAGGGAAATGTAGCTATTTAGACAACAGGCATGTTTTGTAATACCACAACCTTGACTAAATAACAAAGATCTTAATCTGGACTGCTTGTTGACATATTGGTATTAGAATACATACAGGAAAAGTAAAGCCTTGTGATTTTTGCGTCATGTTGATGAACATGTTTCTTTGCTTAATGTTGCTTGCACACATAGGGGAGGACGTCTGTGTGTTTGAGGAACAGGTTTCATGTTTAACAGAACATACAGATCAGGGAAGTCACATGTCTCGACTATCACTGACATTAAACTAAAAATAAATATTTTTGCATTAAGTTTAGCTCCATATTGGACATACCTAATAATGACAGACAACCCAAATACTGACATCCAAGGTGATCTATCCCCATTCAAATGAGTGCACAGAGAGGTTCATTCATCAGGTCAAAAGCTGGATTCCTTTCTCTGTGGTGCAGGATTTGATTCAAGTACAACTACTTTTAACAGTCCCAAAGCAACTTACAGTCAATGTCAAGGATGACAATGTATATTACAAAGATTTAAGGAGTGATGTTAATGCACGCATTGATTGATGCTACAACAGTAAGTAAACATGCTACTTGTATGCTTTCTGCTACTAGCCATTTTGCTAACTAATAGGCTCTTAACTACAATAAAGAACCACAGTTGGCATACATTAGATATGTGACTATTTGATGTTGACGTGCCATCTTTAATAACCTTCTCAGTAGCGTGGTAACGTTATTGTTTTCTTTTTACTTGTGTAAATGAACTGAACCATCTTTGGAAGAACCAGTACATTTATTTAAAAAAAGGCTATTTAGGGGAGCATATATGCGGTGTGTCTGTACATTTTAGTGAACGGTATTCGAACAACATTAGCTTTGTGTCTTTACAACTAACACATACCTAACTTACAGCTAAGATATGCTGCTAAAATGTAACCACAGCTTTCTGAATGTAACTTAGCTTGTTGGCTAACATTAAAGTAGCCAAATTATTCCTTTAAGACAGATCGGGGTTTGCTGTACTGCTTACACATCGTGGAACGGGTGCTCCTCTCCAAATTCCTTCAAGTGTTTCTTCTGTTTTTTGGTTAAACTTGTGAAAAGCTGCTTACTCTGCCTTCTTTTACCCATTTTGATGCCACACGTGTGTTCCCCGGTGTCTTCTTCGGTGAGTGTTGTGAGTCAGTAACAGTAATACTACCACCTACAGGTCCAGAGATGAACTACAGGTTTGCAGTTTGCTCCTGGCCGGTGGCACGAAGAAGTTGCTGAAAAGGAAATATTTGTAGAGGGACATATTTGTACTGTTGAGAGATAATATTACTAATAGATTAATTAAAACCAGAGATGTCAATATGTAAAGCAACTGTAGATTGTACAGTATAAATTATCCCCTAAAAGACACCAATTTACAGTCTGATGACTAATTTGTAAACCATTGTAATTTGTAAACATTGTAAACATATGAAATCACACAATGAAAACTCAGATAGTAAAAGATGTCACAACTTAAATTTAAATACAGACACATATATCTAGACATGCTATTGTTTGTGTGCTAAACGAATACGTATGTGAATAAACCCACTTTTTTACAAATTCCTAATTATCTTTTGCTATGAAAATATAAAGTACGCGTTAATGCTGAAGGACAGGCTTTCCGTCATCAACAAAATAAAGCATCTGGTTTTTGCTGTGGTGCAGTTTGAGAGTTTGTTGGGGCACCAGGCAGAAAAATCCCATTCCTTAATTCAGCGAGACTCTTGGATTTATGCATTTGGCAGGGTGACAGTGAAAGGGAAATGTATTGACATTTTTATAATTACAAAATAAAAATGAAAACCTGTCCTTATGATTGTGACAATTTTATGGGTTTCTTGCTTTTACTCATTGATGGCCATGTAGGCCTATTGTAACCACTGGTTCCCTGAACACTGGTGATGTCTTTGTCCTTAAGACACAAGATCAGTATTTTTTTTAAACACTAACAGAGTTTTATAGCCATTGTTCTACAATGTAATCTTTATAGCTGGTTGGTAAATATTTGGTAAACTAGCATTCCTCTTGTTTTACTTCAGGGACAGAAAGGCGTAAAGTGCACAAAAGGTTATCTAAAGTGTTTCAAGGATAATTGCTTAAACATTGCTCAAATAGCAGAGCATATCCTGATTGTATATCTAAGACGAGACACAGGTCTGTAGTCTATCTGCTGTTTGAAAACTATCCTTGATCAATAATTGAACATGGTAATATCAATTTCTGTTTGCTTGTTTTAGCTGTTACCATGGCAGAAACTCATCTATTATTAACTTTTTGGGTATCTAGTTTTTGTACTCAGGGTATTTTCAGCTCATTTTGACATGTCATTGGGGATGTTATTGTTTGATAATTGCACACCACTAATGGCTTAGGCTAAAAGAGCACATGTGGCTTTGCTGAATGGGATGTGAAACATGTAAGACATTCTTGTATTTCAATGGAGGGGCCAAAACGGAAACAGGAGAAAGAAAAGGCTGGGAAAACAGTGAGGTTTAGAGTAGCATCTGCCAACAGCGGCCGGGTCTTGGCGGAGGTGTTCAAGGATGAAACGGCCTGGTGCACCTCAGTGTCGGACTCAGCGGACTCTGACTGCACCAGCAGCCCAGAGGCAGAGCAGGGGAGCCCACCACCCACCAGCGAGGCCAACAGCCATCTGAACGGTCTGGTGGTGGCTCAGGACGAGCACGGCTGTGAACCCGATGACCTGCTTTTGTACGCCAGTGCCAAGAGAGAGATGCTCTTCAGCAACAAACGGATCAATATCTGCAGCAAGAATGGGACCATACGAGGAGTGAGGAACAAAGTGAGCGCAGGGCAAGTGCTTTTCAACAACCTCTCCAACATGTACTCTGTAAGTAGCTCTGGCACAAGTGGAACAAAGTTTCTCTTTGTTGCTTTTTTACTATTGATCAGATTGTTTGAGCAAAAAAAATAAAGCAATTAAAGCTGTTGCTTTACGCAAAGACCCATCTCAGAATTGAAGATTATCAAAAATGAGGAATCCCTGTAAAGAGTGTGGACCTTGGTGATGTGCTTGTCCAGTCATACCCTTTATTCTCTTTCCCTTTAAGGGTTCCCTTCGTCATCAGAAAAGAAGACCCTGGGAAAAATAGTGAACAGCTTGAAAGTTTTATACACAGTGGTTAACAGGGAGAAATGGCCCTGTGGCTGAAGATTGTCTTGCAATTTGGTCTGCACCAGGACTCCTTACTTAATTTACTTTACTTTAGTTTCTTCTTTCTTTATTTGGTTTCATTGTTAAAACATCTCTTCAGTGTTCCAGCTTTACCCAGTAACGGTGGTCCAGTGTTTCAGGTTCATCTCCCTGATGGGGATACTGATACTCACTATAATGTAGTTGTAAGCAATATTACTAGCTTTCGAGTTCATACATTTAGAAACATTTGAAACATGTCATATGAGCCATATCAAACTGTGTAAAACATCAGGACAACAGTTAAATTACAGTTTAATAACAGCTTTTATGCATACTGCTAAACTGTGACCGTGCAAGTATTTTCACTAAAGGCATATGACTTTGAAGTGAAACAACTAAACAAACTAACTAAACAAGTAAGTGCACTTAACCCTCTGAGACTTTGAAGGTGTTTCTGAAATTATTTTTTTTGTAAAGATGTTGCCTAATTATGACCCAGAATTTCATATGATTTTGATATTCTCATTTGTGGCATATAGCTGAATTATGTGATGTTTTTGTAAAGTATTTTTTTAATGATGTTCATATTAGACTGTTTCGAATCCATAATGACACATATAAACAATAATTACATAAAACTTTCATTGTTTTAAGAGATGGATATAAACTTCTTTCACATTGCTGTATTGCAGTAGATTGTATGTTTGGTACACTGGTTTCTGTTGCTGCCTTGTTCACTGAATTTATTAAATAATTACAAAATATTACACACTACACAGTGTATGTAACATTATTAATGTAACTGTTGGTATGTAATGTCAACAAATGTGAATCAGTAATGGAAATGCTGTAGCTTCTCTCTTTGTTGGCTCCATAATAGAGTCAACAGCAGCAACGAATCACATAACCTCTGAGGTTTTTTGTGTAAAAATGTCAGACTGAAAGTGTGGAGTCTCAGTGCAAAGTCACTGCTGTATAACATATCCTGGTCTACTCCACTTTTCCCTCCAACCCCAAACATGAAAAGTGATACTTTTCACTTAATGCACTCATAGAGAAAAGGGGAAGTTTGGAACTCTTTATAACACTGATACAAAACTTTCTTTACGCTGGAGGTGCATCATGGGGCTTTATTTAGGCCCAGACATGTATTCTCATGGTGGAGCTTTACTGAAAAAAATGCTGACAATGAAGCATGATATTATTAAATTAAATTGTCAAAGTAACTCAATTTACTCAAACAATAATAAATGTGAACTTAATGCTACTTTAGACTTGTACTCCACTATGTTTAAGAGGGAAATACAGTACTTTTAACTCTGCTACATTTATCTGACTATTTATTTCCAGATGCAGATTCTACAAACAAAACATATTGATCAGTGTATATGAAATATGATGCTTTATTGCAGATCTAATTAGAGCTCCGCCTTCACCAGTGACAATGCTGACTTTAATATTTAACATTAATGCATCAGTTAGAAATTCTGCCCAGTGAATACTTGATTAGGGTTGCAACTGGTGATTATTTTTGATCACAAATACTGAAAAATGCTGATCACAATTTCTTAAAGCCCAAGGCAAATCAATTTGTTTTGTCCAACTAACAATCCAAAACCAAAAGATACTCCATTACTATCCTTTAAGACAAATAATAGAAACTAGAACTATGTAATATAAGGTAATTTGTGCTTAGAAATATTTTATATATAATCAAAATAGTTGCTGATTAATTTTCTGTTGATTCGTTTCTGCTCTACTGTCATATATAATTTTTTTTTTTTTCATTGTTAAAACATCTCTTCAGTGTTCCAGCTTTACCCAGTAACGGTGGTCCAGTGTTTCAGGTTCATCTCCCT
>JBBPCS010000374.1:1509331-1541090 GCA_037974645.1 Hollardia meadi | reverse complement strand
TTCACTAAAGGCATATGACTTTGAAGTGAAACAACTAAACAAACTAACTAAACAAGTAAGTGCACTTAACCCTCTGAAACTTTGAATTCAAGTCTTGATCTCAGCAAAAACAGTCGTAAAGATAACGTCTTCCCCGCCACATTATCACATGGAAGCTCAGTTTAAGACTCAGTTTTAGGGTGGAATTTCCCTTTAAGTGACAGATGTATGCAATAACATCTCACCGTGCACCTGCCTCAGTCAGCACCATGGACAGCGACCCTACCAGCTCCCTATAGACGCCGTCACCTCCTGCACACACTCCAGGGGGGCAGGGCATGTCCCTTTTTGTAATGACTACCAGGCTAATAGAGCATCCTCTACGATCATGTTACTGCGGCACTGACTGCCAAACCGTAGGATGCAGGATGCAGGCTCTACAGTAGACGCCCCCTTCGTTTTTCCCCTTTTTTTTTAATCCACCGGAGAGATTCCCTTAATGTGGGTTTCACTGATCAACATGTCCCCGTCGACTCGTCTCGGGCTTTTGTTAGGGTGGACTAGCTCTTAATGGAGACAGATGTAAAGCACGTCTGACAAGTAGCTCGTCTTGCCCGAGGGATTCTGCAGAGCGAGGTAGTGAAATCTTTTCCCACTCCACGCCCTATCATTAGCAGTCGCCTGGCTGCCCGGCACCATGTCCCCTCCTGCATCGGCTGCGACGGCGAGTGAAAGCAGCACCACCACCGTCTTCGAGGAGGACAACCGAGAGGAGGTAGGCTAATCTTTTCTAGCATCCCTTCTCTGAGCAAATGCATTTCGGTCGTATATGTTTGTTGGATCTTGACGCAGGGCTTAAACGAATTCATGTGCACGGTGGGCAGAATGTAACACACACTGCAGGTGAATTATGTGCCAGGGATTTGGTTTTACAATAAATCTCCTCGCTTCACATGGGACAATGTCTATGAGCTTGTAGCCTGCATGAATAATTTCACAGTAAGGTGGTTGGACACGTGCTTGGTAATCCCAGCATCCTTACCTGTCATTATCACCTGCTGTCTGGGGTCAGCATCTCTGATTTTTATCTCCCCAGCACTTAACTCTAGAATGTTGATCTTTTCCACTGCTTGAAAACTGATTGCAAATGAATTTCTAATGTGGGGGTGTTGCTACTAATGTTCAATTTTAGTCCAAATCTGTTAAAAATCTTTATTGTGCAGAACATGTTGCAGCGATCAGCATCAGCGATGCACACTGCAACAAGCAAAATAACAGTTTAAGGAGGTGATAAATTATATGTTAACAGTTTTTCCTCTTTTTTTTTTTTTTTTACTCAACAGCAAAGAACCCTGAAGCAATCTCTGAGCAAGTCACTATGCCGAGAGAGCTTTTGGAAATGCCTGCTCCTGTCCATTCTCATGTATGGCTGCATGGGAGCGATGGTGTGGTGTCATGTCACCGAGGTGACCCGCCTCACCTTTGACAGTGCCTTCAAAGGGAAATCCATGATGTACCACGACAGCCCCTGCTCTGATGGCTATATCTACATCCCTCTGGCCCTACTGGGCATGCTCTATTTGGTCTATCTTGTGGAATGCTGGCATTGTCATGTGAAAAATGAGCTGCAGCACAAAGTGGATGTGGAGGGCATCTATGAGCGCATCCAAAGGATGCAGCAAGCTAAACCCTGCATCTGGTGGAAGGCCATCAGCTATCACTATGTTCGCCGAACACGACAGGTCACACGCTATCGCAATGGAGACGCTTACACTAGTACCCAGGTTTACCATGAACGTGTCAACACCCATGTGGCAGAGGCTGAATATGACTACAGTCACTGCGGTGTGAAAGATGTTTCAAAACAGCTGCTGGGCTTAGAGAAGTCTGCTCTCACAAAGATGCGGTTCACCAAGTGCTTCAGCTTTGCCAACGTAGAGTCCGAGAATTCCTACCTTACACAACGAGCAAGGTTTTTCACCGACAATGAGGGCCTTGATGACTACATGGAAGCCAGGGAGGGCATGCACCTGAAAAACATTGACCTGAAGGAGTATGTCATGGTGCTGTGTGATCCAGACCACCACCCCTGGTATCTGTCCCACTATGTCTTCTGGTTTGCCTCATTCCTCACTTTCTCCTGGCCTCTCAGAGTCTTCACAGAGTATCATACTGCATATGTCCACTATCGCGTTGAGAAGCTCTTTGGGCATGATTACCTCCCTGTGACCCCATGTGACGATCGACCATATTGGCGTCGTATCCCTCGTGTTAACACCATTGACAGTACAGAGCTGGAATGGCACATTCGGTCCAACCAGCAGCTGGTGCCCAGTTACTCGGAGGCTGGCCTGATGGACCTGGCCCAGTGCCCGACCAGTTTCAGCGGGATACGTCAGAATTGTGAGCGCTGCCACAGAGCTATCAGCTGCTCCTCAGTGTTCTCCAGGAGCGCTCTCAGCATCTGTACTGGTGCCAGCTCCCGCATCCCCTTCAGTGGCAGTCGGTTCTCCTTGGCGCGGCGCTACGGCTCCCAGCGCAGCTGCTTCTGGAGGAGCGGCAGCTTGGATGACCAGGAGAGTCCCAGCGAGAACACCCGTTGTCTGTCAGAACGCCTCACCACAGATGATGAGGGACCCCCAGACTATGAGGATGCACTTTGCTACCCAGTGCTCATCGTCCACTGCAGTGAGAATTGCCACAACCACAGGTCTTTCCACAGAAATGGCTCCTGTGTGGAGACCTCTTTATGACTATGCAGTCACTGACAAAACACAGTGGCATTTCTATAGCTAACAAACACATTGGATATCAGAAACAGAGTCTGTAAATGTGAGATACACAGATTAATGCTGTATTGTCATACTATCTGAAACAAATGCCTGACTCCTGAATGTGTGAATCACCAAAGCAATAACAGTGATTAGTGAGTGGAGAACAAAGTGACAGTGGTATGTGGACCTACCAGGATATACACACATGGAAATATCATATCTGCCTGGCTTACAATGAAAACCAACCAATGACTGTTACACTCTACATCATTGCCATAGCTGAAACTGAAGCTGCAGTTACCTCATAAGACCTTTTCAGAGGCCACGGACATAAACATCTCATTTATTCAGATAAATCTCTGTAAAAAACAAAACAAAAACAAAAAACATCAGAACTGACCAGTTAATTGGAGGCTTTGATGACTTTGACTCAAGAATGGTGAGGAGGAGTTTCTACAAGATTAACCTACTTCTAATTACTGCAGTATAAACAAAGAGGAATATCAATCAATTCAAAAATCAATATGTTGCACTTATTATGCATATCACAACGATACATTGGTCAATATGGAAACCTCCAATCCAAGAGACAAAGGAACTCCGGGATGCTCTCACTCACTGTAATACCAGTTTTTGATGTTTGAACATTTTCAGTAATTGTGTGAAGTGTTGTAATTTTACTTTATTCTTGTACCTTCTTTTATTATTATTATTAACATGCCTAAGCTATTTCTACATCAGTTAGTGGCTTTCTGCATTTCCCAGAATGCCTTTTGATAACTGCAAAAAACAGGTATATACTTATTTTCAGCTGTGGATTATATGTGTAAAGTGACATAAGGATAGTAAAAACAGAGTGACAGCTGTTCCAATTGAGAAAAATGAACAAACCTGTTTTGTGGCTGCATTGCATTCTGGTCTATTGAGGCTACTCTGTGATGGATAATATTACTGGTATAACTGATGTACTTCTTCTACAGTGGATTTCGCCGTGTTTGACTGCTGACTGTTGGTGCTATATGGCAGCTCCAGAGAGAAACATGCCTTTCTTTTGGATGTTGCTGGACTAACACATAAACCTGATGTTTACAGTTGATGTTATTGAAACATTTTGCCCTACAAACCTCCACTATAGACAGTCGGAATTAGCTCAATGTGACGGCACAAAGTTTGGATATCTGAAGGGAAATAAGAAGCAACAAATAGAATCAGATCATTGTTATGCAAAGTTCCAAATGGAATATACTGTAATATTCACATTATGTTTTCATTAGTGTATAATCATCATATTGTTACCTTAGAATGAGCCTCTTATATCAGTTCACTTGGACACAATCTGCCATCTCACAGATACTAATACATCCCACACAGTGGAACTTTACCATTGTTAGGATGTTTTAAGTTGGATGTTTTTGCTTTAACACTTAACATATGATTTTTCCTGACCGACCTAGAAATTGGAACTTTATTGCAGCCCTATCACTATCTAGTCATATGAGCCACATTGTGAAATATCAATTATCCTAAATCCATTTTGTCTTTAATTTTTTTTTTCCTAGTGCCACAACAAAACCTGCCGGCAACTGTGGTGCAAACACGTACACATGTCTTTAGTCCGAAAAGACGAGCGCAGGTTTACACTGAATCTACAAGAAATTTGAACAATTGAATGTCACATCAGTCACTACCGCTATCATGGATTTAGCTGCAAAGAGATCATACGGTCATTAAATCCATGCTGAAATTTGCATGACTTCCTTCTGCCAAGACAACGTGTTAAAAACCATAAAGCATACCTGAATGTAAATCACCAGCATACATAATATACATAATATACATGTCCATTATGTGTCTGGAGTAAAGGAATAATGCTCCATTTTTTCATATGTAAAATGGCGATTTTAGTATTCAGTGTATATTGAGTGTGCTCAGAGACGGAAAGAGCACAGCACACACCAACATGTCACCATGTTTCCTGAAGAGACTTTGGATGTTGACTTTTGATGATCCCTGACTCTTTGGAGTAGAGTTTTACAGGCAGTATATGCAAGGATGTAAATGCACTTATGTTTACATATGAACATCATACAAACTTTATAATACTGACTTTTTTTAATGACATCTAAAAGGAACTTATTGTATGCATCATAGCAAATAACATCTTGTTCTTACACTGTTTTCCAATAATGAAGTGACACCAGTATTATGCACTTGAAGTGACACACTAGACATTATGAATTGTAGTGAAGCTGAATGTTGATGTAAATTCCCTTAAAGTAATAAAGTATTCAAGCTGATATACTGGCAAATACATAACCGCACAGACATAAAACGATACATGACCACTTAAAGCTTCTTGTAAAATGTTAAAAATGTTCTTCTTGTCATTATAATCAAATGATCTGTATAAATATCTTGATTATCTTTTAAAATATGTATTCAAATTTATGCTGGAAAAATAAAAGTTGCAATAAATGTCTGGGGCAAACCCATGTATATTTAAAACATGATGCTGTCTTGGATCCTTAAACGTGTAGGGGAATCTGGGTAGGGAGAGTGTTTACTGGAGGAGCTGTTTCATGGACACTAATAGATGTTTTTGATACTTGTGACATTTTGAAATGTCACAGTAGGAAAATTACAGGTGTAAATAAAAAAAACCCTGAATGATGGCTCAATTCCATTTAGCAGTTTCAGGGTCCAGCATGCTGGCTCACTGTGGTGGTGTCATGGCTTACTGGGACACCACAGTTTAACAGAGATGCCATTAATGTTATCAGTAACACCTGTGGTTTTCTACTATGACAGGTCAAAATGTCTGCTATGGAAAATGTCTATTTTTAACCTATATTCATTTTAATTTTACATCTGGTGAGTTGCACTTCATACATAACATCTACTGGTAACTAACATTTTACTGGTAATATAAAGAGGTAGACAAAGAAAATGCTGAGACTGACACAGAGCAGGACATTATTTGTAGCCTACTAGCACAGCACATATTATTATTAGTAGTTGTAATAGTAGTAATGTCGTTCTCCTCCACTGCGGTAGGTGGCAGAGCAGTACATTTACATCGGTTGGTACACAAGTGACCTAGTCAGAGAAGCAGAGACGAGGTACAGTAACAAGCCATGAAAGGTTATTCTATAGGTAAGTGGACTAACAAATTATTATTGCATGTTAGTAACTTCATATTAAGCATTTAGCACCTAAGTAAAACTGGCTATTCTATGTGTGTTGGTTAGCAAGCTCGTGGAGTCCACGGGCTTACTGAAGAAAAGTAAAGCTAGCCGTATCTGCTTCGGCTCTGTTTCAATTTCAGCCTGTAAAATGTCAAGCTCAGTCAGGCACAGACAGCCATTACATACAATAATAACAACGTAAAAATAGAAGCTAATATGAAAAAATACAATATTCCGCAACTAGGGTAAGTTAGCGCTACGTTAGATAAATGTTTGTTGTCGGAAGACGTCAAGCGTAGGCATGAAAGAATCACTTCCGGAAAACCAACAAACGCATCCATCCAGCCTGGAGCTTATCCCAGCTGTCATTGGGCAAGCGGGGTACACCCTGGACAGGTCGCCAGTTCATCACAGGGCTGACATATAGAGACAAACAATCACAAACTCATATTCACACCTACGGGCAATTTAGAGTCACCAATTAACCTAACCTGCATGTCTTTGAATGTGGGAGGAAGCCGGAGTACCCGGAGAGAACCCACGCAGACACGGGGAGAACATGCAAACTCCACACAGAAAGGCCCTGGCTGGGAATCGAACACAGGTCCAACAAACGCAATCAAACATAATTAGTTAAGCCCTAGTTTGTGCCTTTCTTGTCATCATTGTTTTACAGACTAATTACTGCAACAGTATTGTAGAAGTCTATTGTTACATAAGTGACATTAACTATAAATAAAGTCAGGCTTTTATTTTGAAGGTGAATTTCGAATTTTGGTGGTTAGAGTTGCGGCTTTATAATCCAAATTGTCTTGAATTTACTCTTTACAGACATGGTTTAGCAATCAAACAAAACAAACATCACATTTATCTAATTAGAGAAAATAGTCGTATAAATAGTAAAATCCTATGATAAATTATGGGAAAGCAAGTATAAAAAAATGAGCTTTATAGTTTATTGTTGGAATAATTTTAAGAGGTTATTTACAAAATAGACTCCTGATGGCAATTGCTTAATACTTATTAAATAATTCAATTGTGTTTACTGATATTGTTAATACCACAATAATTTTGACTTTTATACTTAAATTTGTCACAAATTTAGCATAATGCTTCCTAACCAGCTATGTTTTTCTAGTGACTGGGTGGAGTACCAATATGCAGAGTTTGGTGGTGCAGGCACTTGCCATGAGGCAGCTAGGAAGGTTGAACCCCCGCCACCTGCTGGCTGCTGGATATGGACTCAGGCAGACTGAATGGTGTCCCAGGGCCATCCACACACGCCAGCTGTGGGGCTGTGCAGCTTTCCCCGCACTTTGCTGTCACAGGCCTGCTATTCGTGGCAGAGACACTGTCAGGGGTTGGTCTGTCCATCATCTGAGGTTTAAAAGCAACAAGAAGAAAGGTCCTGTTAGGACAGCACATGAGGAAGAGGAGGAAGATAAAGATGAAAAAGACCCCGAGGACAGTGATTATGAAGATGAAGTCGATGAGAACCCAAATCTACCAAAGGACTACAAAGACATGGAGAAATATGTTCAGTCCTTTCGCTATGATGTCATCATGAAAGCTGGCCTGGACGTGGCACGCAAGTAAGTCACTGCCTGTTGGCTGCTCTCACAGATTTGAATGCCATCGTTTCTTTATAGCTGACTTGACTTATTGTAAAGCAAAGGCTGGGCTGACAAGTTCCCAGTCAGATGTTTTCAAACAAAATAGATATCAGCCATTAAATGCTGTCCAAGCTCAATAGTATGCAATTGTATTTTATTTTAACATTTGTTATCATGGTTTTAGTTGGTGGTGTTTTAGTTTAAGGAATTACAGATTTTCTGGAATTTTGTTGCATGAATGTGTTCAAATGTAGCTTGTTGTCTCATAACAGTAAAATTGAGGACGCCTTCTATAACAACAAGCTGAGGCTAAACGGACAGAAACTCATCAAGAAAAGTAAAACGGTGAGTCACGTTTGATTACAAGGATCATATTCCTACCCTAAATTCTTAAGTCTTTCCACTTGTGTTTTTTTCTTACCTCATTTCTTATGCTCTTAATTCAGGTAAAAGTTGGGGACACCTTGGACCTGGTACTGTCAGAGAACGGAGAAACGAACACTGTTACTCTGATGAGAGTCATCCCCCGGAGGGTTTTTGGTGAATCAAGTACCACAGAAAAGTACAAAGTTGCCATAAGGCGCTGGAAATATTTAGAGCTATCCAAGGATGAGGCCTTTAAGCCATGAACTTCAAGAGGACAGTATTGGCTGTAATGTCATTGGACAGTGAAGACGACAATGCCGGCAGAAACAAATACCATCAGAGTGGCATTTGAATGGTCTCTAACTAGTTGGATCTAGAATGGATTACAAAGGTTTAGTGTAAATGTTAACAGTTCTGTCAGTTGTAGACATTAAGCAATTGGTGGGGAGATACATTTTGAATGTTTATCTTTCTCCACTATACTGTGAGACTCTTCCAATAAATGGTGCACTTAGAAGATTTGAAATTTGAAAATCATGTCTGGATGACTTGGCTGATAAAGAGCACATGACATATTCTTGCAAGTTCATGAGTTTTCATCTGAATCATTAACTGTGGTGTGTTGGACTAGTCCTAATGTACTACTACTCAGTTAATCCTAATTTATATAATTTATGTTTGAGGCAAAGATATAAGTAAGTACTAGTACAAGCACTACATATGTTGGGTAGTATAGAACTTGTTTGTCAGTGATCGTGATTGAAAAAAGGGCCACCTCTAACTCCTCTGGGTGTAAAACTGCAGACAATATCCAATAAGGCCAAGTAGCTCAAGCAGGAACAGTTTAGTGCTATTATGTAAGACAGTCCAGTCAGATTATTATTGTGATTTTATTAGAAATAGGTTATCATGATCCATTGTCATGTTAAATTGTCTTTATAATATAAACTTCTATAAGAAGGCTTAACATAAGCACATTGTTATTAAAACAGTGGTGGCACAATGCTACATTATTAACTGCAATGGAAATACATCACATAACTGTGATTCATTTTTCCGTAGAGCATATGTGTGATCTATGCTATTAGCTACTATCATGGTTATTGTTTTTAAGGCTACAACATTTATCAACAAAGTATGTTATATAAGCTATGACAGTTTTAGCTGATAAATAGATATTTTAACTCTTTCCAACAATATTAAGACTACTTGAACTACAGCAGCTATTGCTGTAGTCAAAAGGTAAAATATGACTAAGAATAGTACTGAAGAAACTCAATAACAGCTTGGCTTCATCCTACATAGGAGAGTGTGGAAAAGTTCAACAATGCAGTTTCAGCTTATATACTGTGCAAATATTTTTTATGAAAAAACATGTTTCCTAACTGAAAAGTACTGTAACTACGACACAGTGCTGGACCTCTTGGCCTTCTTAAGAATGTCACACTTCTTGCGATTGGGGCGCCGACAGCGTTCGTCGATGCTTGGCACACATTCATAGTGCCACACCTCCTCCATCTTATCCACAGGATACACCGCTTCCACATAGTGACGAATCAATCTGAGGCGGACGGGGTCAAGCTGCTTCTTGTTGCAGGCCCCTGAATGGTTGTACTGCAAGCGCAGGTTCTCCTGAGTGAAGAGCTCAGGGAAGAGGCGCACCAACAGGCGGGCAGCAAAGTTCCCAACAGAGAGACTCTGCTGGACAATTTCCCGTACCTCAGTGTCTGAGAGCAGGTAGACGGAAGGTACTGTGAAGTCAGGTTTGGATACAGTCAGTTCTTCCAGGGGAATTTTACAAAAGTCTTTGCTACTTTTCTCTGGGGGTAAAGAGGGCACATCTGCTTCCTCCCTCATGCTATCTGGATTGAGCTGGTTCAGCTGGCAAAGAAAGTCCTGCTCCGAGTCTTGACCATAAACTTTGCGTTGCTGCAGGTACGATCTTCTCTGCTCTGTGTCACGTCTCCTGCACCTCTCATCAAGTTTGCCCACAAATTCCATCATCCACACTCTGTCGTTCTTGGCCCGAGGGTAGACTAACTGCACATAATGACGGATCAGATTTACACGAACAGGGTCAAGCTGTTTTTTACCAAGAGAACCACTGCAGTTGTACAGCTTCCGTGTGTTCTCATGGGTGAAGAGCTCAGGAAACATAAGCACCAGCAGCCGAGAAGCAAAGTTCCCGATGGATAAGCTACATTCATAGTTGTTCTTCAGCTGCTCCCTGGACAAAAGGTACTCATGGGGAACAGTGAAGTCAGGTAGAGGTATCTCCAGATTGTCAAAATCCACAGGTGTCAGCAGCGACTTTTTGGACTTGCGACTGGGCCTCTCATAATCACCCACCTCTGGAACCTTAATAATAGAAACATCTTCAGGAAGGTTGGCCAGGTCATAGCTCTCATCGTTGATGTTGTCAGGTTCGCTCCCATTTCCATTACTGTGAGGACCCTCGAGTGCATCCTCCATATGCTGTATGCACACTTGAAGCCAGCTGTCCTCAGGCACATCGGGAAAATTAGCTTCCATATACTTTCTTATTATTTCCATCTTGTCAGAGTCCAAAATAAGTTGTCCCACACTACTGAAACTTCCAGAGCCTTCTGGTATTTTCCCCTCCTCAAAAACCTCAGGGAAGAGACGATGCATGAGAAAAATAACAAAGTCCTCAGGGGAGGAGAACTCATCCAGCTCCTCTGTGGCTTGTGGATTGAAAGCAAGGTCTGACACAGGCAGGCTGCTCTGCTGGTTATCTAAAGAGATATGCTCCTCCTGTCCCTGCTCATTAATGAAACGATAGGTTTGAGGATGCTCAACCTTTATCCCAGCACCTGTGACTGTCTGCCTCCTGAGCAGCCGAGCACTCTCCATGTCCCTCTGAGCCCAGAAGCGATTAAACAAGTCATTAATCTGAAGGAGGCATTCTTCCTGCCAGACGCTGTTGTTCTTGACCGAAGGGTAGCATACCTCAACGTAGTTACGGATCAGCTGCAGATGTAGAGACTCCAGTGTTCTCTTGCTTGCCATGCATTCATGAGAGCACTCCCTGGCTTTGAACAGCTCTGGGAAGAGATGCACCAGCAGCCGACACCCAAGCTCCCCAGCGCTGGATGTCTGCTCCATCAGCTGATTCAATTCGTCGCTCGTTAGCAGATATTCAGGAGGAGGCTGGAACTCCATTACCATGTCGGCTGGTTTGATCTGCTTCTTTATTCGCATGACCTCGAGGGTTAACAAGTCCACTTTGCTATGCAGTTGTGTCATGCTTGAATTGAGGGTATTGAGGATGAGAAACATTTTCTCAATCAGTGGATAAAGGCTAGAGTCTGTTGACGAAGCCTGGCCTAAAGTGTCCACGGTGGGAAAGGTCTTGGATGACAGGATGCTGCTGTAGTTAAGCTGACTCCCGGCACCCTCACTGGCCTGCTGCTCCAGACTTGGGGTGTTCCTCTTCTCCGAGATCCTGTGGGAGATGCTGAAGAGAGGCTTTCTGTAGGAGACTCTGGATTTCTGCTGGATGCAATCCCTCTTCCCTCCAGTTGTGGTGAGGCAAAGTGGCTCATGTCTGCTGCCCTCATCTATCAGAAGCCGTCTCATCTAGGCAGAGTAAATAACATTGAAAACACATATATACTGTAAGGGATACCTTGTCCTATACAACAAATAGGATATTGGTATGCCATGTCGTATACTAATGTTTTCAGTTAGACAAAATCGTCAGAAGTTAGCTTACCTCGCCAGAGACTCTGACTCTCTTGCTGCTGGTGGAGTGGTTTGTGTGGGAGCCCATCTCTGCAGATGATCGTTTACCAGCCTCAGTGGCCCCAGGAGATCCTCCTCCTCCAAGTCCTTCATGTGGCTCACAAATAGCCAAGTCTTCCATCTCCTCCTTAACATCCTGGACATGCTTGTGTTCTACAAATAATGAGAGATTTACATTTTCTTTGTTAAAGTTTTTTTTTTCTAGTTCACATTTATAAACACACATTAACAATGATGATTGTTAATGTCAACAAACCTCTAAAACAATCATGTGTCTGAATATAAATGTGTCTTTGTTTTTTTTAAGCTTGATTAAAAATGTTTAATTTCTATGGTTATTTGTGCTGTTGCAGATGCACAGATACAGGTTGCACAGGTTACCTTTCTCAAGCATTGCTTCATCTGACACTTCTCCATGCTCAGCGGAATTCATAGCCTAAGGAAATATATCACAAACATATGAAATAATAGTAGTTAACAAGTCAACATACAGGTAACAGTGGAGTACCTAATCAATTAGTACATTAACCAATTAGTAGATTAATTGATTAGGTACTTAACAGAAAATTAATTTACGAAATATTTTTATAATCAATTCATTGTTTAAGTATTTTTTTAAAGCAAAAATGGCAAATATCACAATGGACTCTCTGACATGAATGGATAATGGGTGACAGACACTTCTAATTGAATTTAAATTCCACCAAGAAAACACCACAGAGAAATTGTGACACTAGCAATGATGTTTTTGTTAAAATATGCTAAATGAATCATACCAACAAATAAAACGCATATACTGTAATTTTAAATTACAGTGTGTGAAACTATTCGTTTTGGTTGCATGTTGTGGCCGGTATGCTACCGTTATGACAAACAGCATGTGATCCGCTGCAGGCAAACACATAATAACCACTGCTTAAGTGGTATGCAGCTTGACCTTCCGTGCTGCCGAGCAGGCTAAACCGATGAAAAAAACATTTGTAAAGCCAACTCATTTTTATTTTTAGAAAGAAAAAGTAGGTACATTTTTGCTCGAGACTCTACTGTGCATGCCACCGTACACTGAGTTGCCTCCTAGCTTTCCTCCAGCCTTTATTAAGCTACTTCCTCATTCTTCCGCCCATGAACCTTTGAACCAAAACACAAGACCTCTTTACAAAACTCTCTACAGAGCCCTGTCACAAGCATGTCATTTTTACACCAATACGGGTCATTACAGATATCAATGCACAGCGTTGCTTTAGTGCTGCAACATTTTGTTTGTGAATTTTAATGACGCGGCAATGTTTGCGTGGACGAGTCCCTCTACTGCTCTGACTCTTGTTAAATTAGCGGTAAACGCACATGACCGGCGGTTTGAGCTCACCTTTACGAGTCCAAGCAACCCTTTAGGACTGTTACCGATGTGCTGGACATGTCTGCGGAGTATCACGGTGGTTTATTTTCAGGTAAATGTTGTTCTTGTTGTTGATATTTTTTCTCGCTCGGCTTGTGTGCTTTCTCGCGTGACGTGACGGGGCGCGCGCCTGCTGTGTCACTTCCGCACAGCTGTGAAGAGAGAGAATAAACCAAAATTCAACAACAGTAAAAAAAAAAAAAAAAAAAAAATACAGTGTATGAAACAACAATAAACGCATAGTTCTATATCCGAAATTAGCGCCACACTATAAAAAATGTTTAATTACAGCTGTCATTATGTTGAACTTCACATGAGTAGCTGAACAGGAGCTTCAAGAGTCATATCATACATATCATAACATCATGCAACATTAACATGTTAATGTATCTATAATTATCTAATAGATGGTCTATATCCATAATATACAGCCATATAATTCTGACAGAGGTAATTTTACCTGAATAATTGGTACTTTTCTGTTTAAAGTTTTTGAAAATTTTGCTGATAATACTTAGGCACACTGTGTGTGTGCTCAAGAACAGTTTTGAGTGCAAGACCTTTGCCTAAACATTGTTTTCACGAAGTTATATTTATACTTTTACTTAAAAAGGGTCTAAATACTCTTTCACCACTTGTGTATATGAATTCTTGTATTTCTTGTACGTTTGGTCCTAAATACTGATTGGATCAGGTTTGTTGGTACTGAAATTGTATTATGGGCAATATGATATGGCATTTTGCTGTGTGCTGTGGTGTCACTGGTGCCACTTGTGGTTGTCACAATACATTGTGCTATAACTGTGCTAAAGCTCATCATAAGAGCTGCTTTTTTGTTGTTGATGTATTTGTTATCCTGAATGACAGTTACTGGTGCTAAGTGGTGGAGCACAATAGCCCTCTACTTCACATTGTGGAGATTTATTGGTCAGAAAGCCAACATCTGTAGGAGTTAGCTTTATTAGTTAGCAAGTAATTAATTTATACCAGTGATATGTGGAACAATATGCATTAAAAAGAGAATAAGGTTTTCAAGTTATTCAAGACACATCATTCATAGTCATTATTGGACATTAGCATGTTACACTTGTACAGAAGTATTGAAAAAACTAAACAATCAAAAAAAATTGAACTAAATATATAATTTTTTCAAAATGTTTATGTTACTTGTTTTTTTGTATTCTATGTATATATCCAATGTATATATGCATTTGTTTAAATCTAAATCTGAATCTCAGTCCGGTAACTAGCCATCTTCATTTTATACTGTCTCTAGCCATAAAAGTAGGTAGGAGTGATACCTCTTGTTTTCAGGGATAATCTCTGCTCTTGATCCACAGAGCCCACATTATTTGGGCAACATCGCCCCCAAGTGGACAGAGACTGCAACAACATGAGAATGAGCTCTGATCATACTTGTCTGCTGTACAATGTATCAACCTTGAGTTTCTGGGCTGTATGCAAGCAGGATATCAACAATTTACAGACTCCTAAATATACATTAGAACAAGGAGAAAATATTAGAATATTGTAATATTCTAGCAAACATTCTTGTCTTAAACATTTTGTATTGTGTTAGTGATACTGATGTCGATTTTCAATTTTACTGGTGTCCTGGTCATCCTCCATGAAACTGCTTAATTGAGAAAGTGAGCTCTAAATGCGACACAAAAGACAATTATCATTCAATTCTGTTGTACTGTGACATGTATGCGCTATAAAACTTTACTTTTGTCTTTCCAAGAAGCTTTGTATAAAACCTTCCACAGCTGAGAAACGCACACGGATACTTAGTTTGGGAAGCAGACTTATCTAGTGAAGAGACAAACAGAACTGTCATCCATTATGTCAAACGTTTCTCATGTTTTTGTGAATTTTTTTTTTTAATGAGAAGCAATGGAATGCAGCACTGACAAATTTCCCCTCAGGGACAATCAAATTTAGTCTACCCTACCTAAACATGACAGCTTACTCTCATAATAAGCCAATGGGGTATGTGCACAGCATCGACTGTAGTGTGCACGAAATGCTCTGATGTTAGGGATGTTGGCTGTTTATCCACTCTGGTGACAAATATCCTCAAATTACAGCTGACAGTCTGTACATCAGTAACCGTGGTATCATGTGGCATCCCAAGTTCAAAGATTATGGGGTCAAAACTTTAAAAAAAATACACTGCTGTGAAATATATTAACTTGAAGTTGGTGGCATCAGAAAGTGAAATGGTGAATAAGAGAAGGCAATCATATGGAGCTATTCCATATTGTTGCAGCAGAGGGAAATTTTAATTTGTAAGGGGCAGCAGACATTAAGCAGAACTGGTTACTTGGGTTGGTGAACTGGTTTTCTCTGAACAAAGATTTCAGTCAGTGAGAGATGAACCGAAGACCTCACAGTGCCATAATTCTATCTTAGTCATTGGCTATTTCATGCACACACAAGCACCCAATGTTCTGTTCCCAGCCACAAATATGTCGATACATAGATGATATAACAAGACAACGTGTGGCTGGTGTGGTTCTCATTACTCGACTAATGAGCTGTCTCCATGGCAGTCTGATCTGTCAGCCAATGAAGCGAGCAGGCCCTGTGCAGGGGGAAGCACGGCCCAGGGTCAGCCAGGCGACGGCTTGCGACGAGGGGCCGGCGTGCAGCACTTAACACCGGGAAGAGCTCGTTAAAGTGTCATTTTTGGCCAATATGCTCGCCTGTGACGAGGAGGCCAATCAGCCTTACTGTTCCCATCACAGGAGAATGACTTTCATCCATCACCATCAGCTATATGATGATAGTAGCAGGTGTTTACGGATAGGTCATTCAGAAGAAGACAAATGGAGGCTCTAATATCACTCCATAGTCATGTTCACTAAGTCATTTTACATACTGACTTATTCCTAATAGGGTCACGGGGGCTGCGGGGAATCTATCCCAGCATGCAACAGACAGGGAGGCAGGGACATCACGGCCAATGCATCGGTCCATCACAGGGTTTAGACACTTGACAGAAAATCAATCATGCACATACAATGAGACCATGTTTTTGTACTGTGGTAATTTGATGTCCATACATACACGTATGGAGAACAAAGCAGCAATACAAGGATTCTCACAGTGTGTAAAATCTAAAAAGAAATGTGATTATTGTAAACGATTTTAGGAATATGATTGCATTTTTTATTGAAACATTGCACTTTAAATTGTGAGGTTTATTGGCGACGTAGATGATATTATTCATGATGCATGTCATTTCTCCCACTGTAGAGATAATATCATGCCAAACTAGCCTACATTTAGAAAGTAATTTTTTTTTTTTAACGTCTGTTCTCATCACAAAGACACATTCTTGGTATAACATGACATTTTCATAAGTGGTTTAGAGCTGCACTTCAATTTGGCAAACACCCACTACATCCAGCAGCAGGTCTGCAGTAATAAGCAGGGTGAACCAATTTTACAAAATGAACAAAACATGGCGGGAGTCATGTCACCCATTGTGGATCTGATGAAGGTTCCTGACTGACAAAAGCTACGCAACAACATATGATCACAACGAAATGTGATTTATTTTAAGCACTTAATGCTAATCCTAATAAGTAGTAATTAATGGCTTTATTAATGGTTAATAAATCAGTCTTACTAAGTAGTTACAGATGCTTTATTAATGAGTTAGTCATTAATCAGAAGTATTGGGTTGTCAGGTTGTGAAAAATCCCTTCCCAGGCAGGCATGTTTTCCCTCTATTTGGTAATAATGCAGTTATAAATCTTGATAATTTATTAATAAACCATCATGAGTTCCTCACTTTCTAACAAGTCATCAAGTCTGCAGTTATAAATGTTTATAAGTAGTTAATAAGGTGGTTTTATAGTCCAATTTGAAGTTGTTTTTTTAACAGCTTGCCAACAAAAACATTGTTCATATAAATGATCTAAGAAACAATTTTACATTATTTAATAAACATGAATAAGACCTTCATATAAGGTCTGTGATAAACCCTCTGAAAAGTCGCAAGAAAGTGGTACAATTGCGTGTATATGAAGAAATTCTTAATTGAAAGGCAACATATTTGTCTGTAGGTAGATGGGCAATGTTATTAATGTGTGTTTTAGTGGAGAATTGTAGCATCCTCTGGTTACAAAACTGCTGTTTCACAGCTGTTTTGTTTTTTTAAACCCTGGCAAGAAGTCATTTCTTAGCAGAAACACTGGAATACTGGGATTCTTTCCACATGAAAATGGGCAAATTTAAAGAAAATCACCAAAAATCACATTCCAGTGTTTGATATTACTTGAAGGTAATTAGCAATTTTCTTACTGACTTTAAAGAAGACTATCTCACACATGTAAGTATGTAATGGAATCTTTGCCGACCAACTCCCTCCACAGGACCCTGCTGTAATGACATCATCTGGGCCGGGTGCACTAAGGCCGCTGTTAACCACTTCATGTTGTGCATATGATCATTTAGTCTTGCCAGCTCTTGCTTTTCTGATACCCAAGAGTCTCAAACTGGAAACTGTAAGCACATGAAGCTGACAACTCTCTCCTTCCTCATTCTGCTCTTCATTTAGGCGACATAGGATATCAAAAAGATTCATGTTGGCAGTAGCAATGTTGTCAGGGAGGAAAGAAAAGGCTACAATTTCTGTTCAACATTAAACATTTAGCTTTATCACTTGAAGAACTCTATTTTCCTTTTCAAGTCGAAAACTCATCCCATCAAATCCTGTTCTGCAGAGCCTGGGGGATTTCTACTGGGAGCGTCTATGCAACAGTTTCATTGTTTAGGCCAGCCCTCAGCTTTTGAAAAAGTTCTCTTTAGTAACAATATTTGTCATTCTGGCAGTTCCCCAGCCTCCTTCCTTGTTTTGTCCTTTTAACTTTCCATGTAACTTTCCTCATGTCTCCTCAGAGCGAGGATAAATATTTCATGAGGGGCCTGAGGCTGTCCCCGGCACAGGCTGTACCTCGCAGTGCACAGGAAGCCCAAGAAGTGGAAACCAAAACAGTAAAGGAAGTGGACGAACAACCCAGCAACAGACAGGAGCTTGTTTTTGAAATAGTTCGCTCCACATCACCATCTCTTTAGCACCATCTTCTACTTTTATATCCCATCATCTTCCCTTCCCCCTCACCTACCACCTAGTCTCCTCCCCATCCTCTTTTCACCCTCTCAGTCCCCTCTCCACCACTACTGCTCCGCCTCATCTTTTCCAATATGTTACTGAGACATCGGATCAGAAAATTATTATTGACATGTAAGCAAGGGGCTTGAAAAACACCAATACTCCAGAGAATAGCAGTGGGTAATCTTTCAATGCTGCTAACATTTTTCAAGCTATGACTTATGGTACATATGTTAATTACTACTAGACTATAAATGGTGCAACTGCACCTTAAACACTTGTTACTTGTTGACAATTACACCTGTTAACAGCTCTTCGAGGCAAAGCTGTGCTTTGAGTCAAATGCTAACATCAGCATGCAAACATACTTATGTTTAGTAGGTATAATGTTTACCATCTTCACCATCTTAGTTTACTGTGTTGTCATGCCAACATTTACTAATTGGCACTAAACACAAAGTACAGCTGAGACTGATGAGAATCAGATTTAGTTAGTTAAGTTTTGAAGGAAAGTTTTGGTCACATTGAAAGTTTGGCCAATTCATCCTGATGAAGTCATGAACATCTGTACCAGATTTCATGGTAATCTATTTTTAATACATTCATTTTACTAATTTATTCAATATTTCAAATGTCATAGTGGAGTTAGAGGATAAATCAGAGGATCGGCAAAGCCAGTAGGATTCATCCTCTGGGGACGTTAAACGTTTTATGACAATCCATCTAATGTTGTTGAGATATGTCGGTCTGGACCAGTGATAGACCAACTGACAGCCCCACACTGCTAGCATGGCTAAAAACCTTGAATTTGGTGTGTATCATCATTTAGGATGTCGAGGCTGAGATTCCTGCCATTTGGGTAAAGTAACACTCTTTCACTTTTTTCTCACTTTTTCTAAGTCAAATTACTTGTATATGAACAGTTTTAGCTGACGACCTGTGCTCATGTCAACCTTCTGATGTGTTCTGATGCATGTGGAGTTCCCAAGAAGTACACAGAATCCTCTTTTAACCGTTTACCCATAGCTTTTTTTTGTCCTTGTCCTGTCTCCTGTGCTCTGTCCTTCAGGTGTGGCCTGGATGTGACAGCTGCCAGCGGTGGCCCGGTTTCACACCTTGGCTGCTCCCCCCCCCACATACAGCAGCCTGGGAAACCACAGGCCACCAAGCTGGCGCCAACCTGTATACGGCTTAGAGCAGGGCAGCCAGCCTAATCAATACCTCTGCATTTCCTGTCCATTTGCTCAGGTCTCTTCATTAATAATTACTGTCTGGCGGAGCTTCAATGCACTCGCTGGCTGGGCCAAGGGGAGAGCCTGTGTGACCTTTCCCCGCCCCTGGGTTGACTTGGATCACTTACACAGGCGTGGGGACAGACATAATAAGGAAACATAGATGACATATACCTGATTCTTGCCATTTCCTCTTTGGAGGGGATATCATGCCAAACACCATTAAAAAAAATAGATATTTTTGCAGCTGTGCTTATCAGCAGAGGCACATACCTGGTAGAACACGACATATGAGACATTATCACAACTAGTTTGGATCTGCTATTTAATCTGGCAAACACCCACTACATCCAGCAGCTATGATTTCAGCATCATCTGAGGTGTGCAGTAACGAGCAGGGTGAAACTGGGTGATTCCAAAATATGAAATTTTGTTAGAGTAAATGCTGCTTGGCGCATCATTTACCGTTCATGGCACATTTTCCAGATGACAACAACAATTCCTCAAAACATCTTAAATTATGTTCTGCCTGGTATGTGCCTTTGCTGATAAGCAAGGTAACAATTAAGTGCCAGGTTTTAAAATGTAGCTTGGCGTGATATTTTCTCCACACAGGAGGGGAAGGGTATGTATAAAAGCCAAAAGAACGCATGACATGATGCTGAAGTAATGTGTTTTTAATTATTTTATTTTTTTTAATGATGACCATTTATGGATAGAGCCATTGCATTTCTGACGCACATGGTCTTCCACAACAGAGCAGTTTCTCCAGACATGAGCCAGCACCCGGCTCATAAGAGGGTCATTTGTCTCTGAAGTGTCAACTGTTCACTGGTTCTTGTCCTGTTGCCTCTGCAGACAAAGTCTCTTCAGGCATTTAGAAGCAGGAGTGTGTGTCTCTCTGTGTGTGAGTCCAGGTCAAAATTTCGCGATGGCGGAGGCGATGTTCTCCAAGGCGGATTGCGCCTCGGAGAAGGGAAAAGCCTGGATGGCCTCCAGAGCCTTGTTGCTATGGTAACAGCATAAGTCCACAGCTGAGCTCACGCCTTTCTCCGACTTAACTGCTGCCAAAAGCTGTCGAAGGATGAAAACACACATTAGTTTGTCACGTTAGTGTCACTCTTGTTACTAGCTGGCTGTCAACACAACAAGTCGTTAAGAGCCAGGGAAAGTGAGCATACTCTTAAAGTTAGGGTAAAAAAGTGTTTCTTTAAATGACAGAAATACCTTTGTATAACACAATCATGTCTTTGCATGCTGCCCCTGGTACCACTGGAGGCAGCTTACCACATTTAACTACAAGGGAAAAATTTCCGGCTCATCACGGTGAGTTATATTTGTTTTAAAATTGGCAGGCCTTCTTTGATGATAGGAAGGGAAATGCACCGAATTGTATTTCTCTGTAGGTTCTACCCGACTAATCACGGCACCAGACTACAGGATGGGTGCACGGACAGTTTTTGCTACAATCCAGGGAATTAACTGAACAAAGTGCAAAGCATTGAAATTTCTTGCCCACCCAGCAATGTTGACGTGTTTTTGATGACATTTTATAACGTTTGTCCTTTATGTTAGTGTGACTGCTTACATTTATGAATGATTTGAACTCCAATATTATTTTTGTTATTATATCTTGTTTATAAGAAAATTGAATCTCAATAAGACTACTCTGTCATTTGTGGAAAGTTCACGTGTACACAACAGCTTAAGTATAGAGGCTGAGTGAATTTGGGCGTCTCCTTGTGCCTTACTGCTGGTGTGTTTGGACATCTTTTTGCTGGGGGCGTTTTACCTCATGAATCCTGGAGCTGGAAAGCCCTGTAGGCCTTCCTCTAAAAAAAATTGCAGGTGTCGAACTTGGCATCACCCTGGCTGCTTATTCAGTTTACAAAAGATTCCTCTACTCCCTCATTTCAACCATCTTATGTGGTAACCTTGTTTTGCTCTGCATCAAAGTGATCTTCCATCATCTCTTGACACCCCCTTATTCTCCTCAGTTGCTCTGCTTCATAGTTAAGCCCATAAGTTCAGCATCCAGGTATTTCTACATGCACATCCACCTGATTCTTCTTTCTTTGCAGCTTCAAACTCCATCTTGGGCATTTTGTTCTCATCAATATTCAGGTGTAACATATCAGAACAATTTAAAGTATAACAGAAAGTATTTGTGCTGTGACATTTTGATAATTATAAAAACTAACATTACTTTTTTACTTTTGCACTTGAGATGAATTTCAAAGGTAGAAATAAAAATGGATTTGTTTAATGAAAAAGACAAATTTTGAAAACTGCTGCATGGATCAGGCCCTTGTTTTCTTCATTTCCTGTTTTAGCCATTTTCTTTTGTGTTGAAACTTAGTCAATGCGAAGCCCTAAGTGTATATTAAATAAATAAGTCAGACATGATAAAACAGATAATCACATTAATAAATGAAATTGAAAATATATAAACTAAACTAAACTAACTTGACTAAATTGTGAAATAGTCAACTCATAATTATAAAATGTTCATTACAGGAGTTCCTTTTTCCACTTCATTTCATTATACAAATTGTTATTTGAAAATGCCCTTTTCCCAAAATCAGTTTTTGTTTCATAATAACATTTCCCCAATGATAATATTTCATGATGTCACTTTTCATGACAGTTTCATGACTACTCATCCGCCTTTCAGCCAATCACACGCTTACGGTCTCCCAGCAGGCTCACCAGCTGCCAGTTACGAGCAGGCTTATGTTGGCCGGGGGGAACCAAAGGGAAAGATCTGTGTCTGCTCTCTGAGGAGCACCAACATCAACGAGGTAACTCTGAATTAACCAGCTAGCTGCTGCTGTTAACACTGGCTTGTTACTTTGATGCTGAGGACTAAACCGGGCTAACAAGTCAGCCTAACTAGTTAGCTGGCTCAGTATGTAGCATGTGCAGCCTTGTTAAGCCTAATAAAAGGTAGTGGTGAGTTTTTGTGTAGGTCCTACAATAGTAAGAAGCATACAATGGTATAGTAGTTAAATGAGTTCAGTAAATTATTTCACAGTTTTAGCTGCTGGAAGACCACAAACTGACTTATCATCCTCACTTTTCTCATGTAGCCAGATATAAGCAAAATATTAATGTCACCAAATAATATTCACTTCTCCCAGTCTGGACTCTCATTCTCCCATAATGACCAATTTTACAGCTGGCAAATCTGTTATGGTTTTTACGCTTACTTATCACAGTTAATGGGATAAAGGTTTTTACCCTTGTGGATCCCAAGGTCTTTTCCCTCCCTCTGTGCTTCTCTCAGCTTTCCTCCTTGTGTCCCCTCACCTCTGCTTCCCTTTAAACTTCTCCCCATGTTCCCTTTTCAACGGGTCTGCTAAAGGAGATTCTCTCACAATGCCACTGTCTCAGAGCCTCAGTGTCTCCTCCACAAATAGGCCTCTGTAACTAATCCTTCCTGCTCTGGTTACAAACGGGACCAGATAACCCCCCCCAACACCATCAGTTCCCTCCTCTGTAGCTTCAGTCTCTTCTTGCACCCCCTATGGGCCCCCCTCTACCCTCACGCATTGACTTTGGAAAGCTCATTTCTAAACTTCGATATAGGTTACAGTGAAAAGACGTCCTGTTTTTCTGTGATGGCTCTGTGAGATGCTGTGTGAATAAGCAAACAGGTGAAAACAACAAGATGAAACAAAACAATGGAGCCATCTAACTGGAATGTAACACCAAGGCAAGTGCAGCAGTTCATAGCTCACTGAAGAGGCAGAGTCATTATAGAAGAAGACATAAGCCAGTGGACTTACCTTTGAGTAATCCAGTTGGTTTCTCTGTGTTTTTACCTTGCCGAGAAGAGAGAAAAGAGTATTTATCAGTTTTACTGAGGTTCCAAGGTTGCTTTAACGCTATGATCGGTAACTATTTATTGATTTTTAAAAAGGTAAAATTTTATGATATTGAAGAACTTAAAATCAGCACATTTTGGGGTAAACCAGCTTAACGTTTAACCTGCTCTGAATTGTAATCATCTGAACTTTTCAAGTCAAGAATTCCTCAAACTAAATGAATCTGTCATTTAAAATCCTGCTGCTACAGTTTGCCAATATGAAGATGATGATGAAACCCAATATGACAAATGATTTTCCTTAAGACACAAAGTTTTAATAAGTGAATAATGCAGAGAAGTCAGATGAAATAAATAAGGTTGACTATTCGTTCACTACAAACCCTCTAAGGCCTTATTTCATTCTTTTCATTTTCAAGGCCAAAATGTCTCGCAAATCCAGGTTGTGTGCATTGAGTAAACTCAGGACGTCTTGATGGTGGTGGCTCATTATTCTATCTTCTCAAGAGTCTATAGCCATGTTAGCTGCTATATTTCGGCACAGCAGTACTTGAGTACTGTACTGAGTTAGTACTGAGCTACATGCTGACAACATGCTCACAATGACAATGCTAACATTCTGATGTTACGTAGGAGTAAGGTTAACCATGTTAGTTTGGCATGTTAGCATGCTGCTAACACTTGCTAATTAGCACTAAATGCAAGGTAGAACTAAGGCTGAAGGGAGTCATTAGTTCTGCACATATCGCCAAACTGATTACAGTTTATTGCAAGTGGAACATGAATATATGTCTCAAACGTGATGCCAATCCATCCAATACTTGTTGAGACATTTAAAACCAAACTTGTCAACCTCATGGTGTTGCTGACGTAAAAGTCTGGGGTCCACTAATATCTGTACCAAATTTCTTGACAATCCATCTAATAGTTGTGGAGTTATTTCAGTTTGGACCATGGATGTGCCATTATACTTTACTTATGAGACTGTACTAGTTCAGCAAAGACATCTGTACATATGATGCATGTAACATGTCCACAATTACCAGTGACTGCAAGATTCCATATCAAGAAAACAAAAAACAAGAAAAGAACATAGCTGCTACAGGGATGACACGGTTTAGTACCTGCTGCAGCTGTTGATGCCATCTCTCCTCGCCAATGATCTGACGATGGAAAACCACCGGGGCGGCGCTCAAACTGAACGACACCGGCTCTCCCACGCTGCTCTTCACAAACGGCTGCAGGTCAGAGTTCAGCTACAGAAAGGGGGAGCGCATGTGTCAATCAGATGTCAATCAGGCTGAGATTCTAATTTGAAATTAATTAGACCAACCCATAATATGAACAGGTGAGCGTGCATTCTGCCTACCTACACTCTGAGTGACCCTGCTAATGAGCAGCACCATGAACGGTCTGGTGAAACACACAGCTAGCCTGATGAGGATAGTTCTCCTTCAAAGACCCCATTTCTGTTTCCTCCCATGCTGAGATTCCCTGTAGCTACTGAGGCCTGCAGACAGGCAGCTAACATGGAGCCACAGCAGGAGAGCACGTACCATTATAAGGGCAAGCACCAGTAAGATTCAGCTGAAAGCCTCTGAATCTTGAAAATGTTTTAGCATCTGCATTATTTGCATTATCATACATTTAGCTGGAAGCAAGTCGACCCCCCCACCCCCCCCACCCCCATCCCCCATTACCAATTCCCACATCAACATAACATTTGGTATCAAATCAGCTACAGTATGAAGCGTTTGATCAAAGAAATACTAATATTGTTAAACTAAAATAAGGCCAACTATTACCCCAGGCAGAAGAGGAAAAGTTTAGATACCGCTGCTTCCTGCAGATCAGTTGGAAAATCCCCCCAAAAAAGTACGGTGTGCAGGAGGGACAAAGTATAAGTTCAGATAAAGACTGCGTCAAATTTGGTTTGATGCAGTATATAAGACAATATTATTGAGGGGGCTGCAATATATTCAAGGACTAACCTAACAGCAGATATTCCTTTAAAGAAGAGAATAACAGAGTAACACTGGCTACTAGTGTTTCATTGTGGGTTGTTGTTGCCTTAACGTTGCTAGGCTACGGAGTTTGTTTATAGAATGACTTTTAGATGTAATCGGCCCTAAAGGTGTTCAGTTAACCTAGTTTTACCTACAGGAGTTTCTAATGTCTTGTGAATCGTGTTTTGCAGCCACAGAGTCAAAACGTCTCCCGACATCTTTACTCCAAAAACAGACCGAGGACCAAATCATCTGTCAAGCTGGCAAAAACTATTGCCATCAAACAGTATACTAAAATGTTTATTTTAGGCAGTGCAGTAACAGAAACTTAGTTCACAGGTGATCAGCACTGCCTCCTTTTAGTTTTCTTTTACGGTTGGTGAGACGCCTCTTTTTCGATGTGAGAGAGAGAAAGAGGGGCGTCTCTCTCTCTCAATCTGACTTCTATATTCTTTGTGTCCGTGGAGACGGGTATACCAAATTGCAGAAGCATGTATTCTGCAATCTGTAGTTCATACAACAGCCCCAGAGAAGCAAACGAGCAGGGGGCTCTGGGTTCAGACAAAATGGAGAGAAGTTTAACATTGTTCATTTGCATATACTACCCACATTATAATGATACAAAGCTGGTTGAAAATCCCAAGTTTCCCTTGAATGGCATTATTTCATGTTTCCAATATTGTATTTCAATCAACATTAAAGTTTTGGAATAAACATCCTAAATAAATATTAGTTAGTTTAGTTCAAAATAACAAAAAAACAAACAAAAACAGTTTCATCAGGATTCAGGTTGTTTGATCAAACATCCCCACAACTGCCATGAAACTTTGAAATCTTGCTTAACTCTGATTGGTGTACACAAATATGTGACATAAGAATTTTCCCCACTGACCCCCCTACCCATTCGAACCCAGTGAGATAAGCAAGTACAAAACCACAAATGGGGAAATTTCTCATGTGAAATAGCCAAAACAGTCTCAATATCTAACATTGTGTTTTCTTGTCATTATTCTCAAAAAGTAGCCGACTAGTGTGGCACTCGACCCTTTTTGATTTATCCTCCAAAGACCAACTTCACTGATATTGGCTGTGCGGTTGGAGGAACACTCAGAGTAGACTCACCTTGTGGCCCAGTGATAGGTGCTTGCCGTATTTGTACGCCAATCGTTGGGACTCCTTGTCGTGTTTGGCGAGCTCCATCGCAGCTTGACAGCTCTTTGCCAGCAGTGCCCCGTGGGACAGGAATGCCTGCTCCTCCCATGTTGCCATGTCGATGCCTTCGGGAAGACTGTTCTCCTGTGGAGCGAACAGAGGGGGAGACACCGCAGGCCTGAGCTCTCACTGCTTCTACTGTACAACTTTAACCTTCGGACAGAGCACCTCAGTCAGAACAAGCCCTCCATATATACCGCCATTTTATATTTTAGCATGTAGCTGATTATTCCTTTATGTCCAAAAATGATTTCCACGTTAAACATTATAAACACCACAGGTATAACGAGGTTAAATAGATCATCTCTGCACAGATGTAGGTATTGTTGGAGTTTGATCTGCATAAAAGAAAAAAAGTGGTTATTAATCTTTTAAAACATTTCTTTTAACATTAACAGACGATAGAAGAGGCCAAAACTGAGACTTTGTGTGAGGTACGCGGTGGCATGACTCTGAACACTTCTGTTGAAAAATGAACTAGCTGCCAGAACCATCCGCAAAGCAGTATTTAAATCTATGTATGCACACCAGGCGTAGCCACTTAAGGTAGAAACTAAAAGCTCTATTTCCCTGTGGCTTCTGAATGAATTCCACTGTTGTTTTCTTTACCTTTTAAAATAACCATGTCGACCTTACTGTATATTTTTCTTATTGTTAACAAATCTCACAAAAAGACAAAAAAAACAACAATTAATTTGTCCGTCCCACCCTGTTTGTGACACTGCGACATTGAGTGCCAGGCCCATCAGTTCCCACTGAAGATGTACATATTTAAAAATCGGTCACAAATTTGTGATTGACCAATATGGGTTTTTCAATGTCCGATGGTCAATACATAATGCCATTATCATGTTGTTGTTGTTTTTTTCTTCCATCTGATAAAATACAATTTAATAATAGCAAAAGAGACCCAAAATTTCCAAACATAAAACACTAATATTATTGTTTACAGTAAAATGTTGTTTTAGATGGCATTTTTTAATTAATGAAATAGAAAAATATATTGGCTTATGCTGTAGATTTCAGAACGAGGTTGGTATTTGGGGTACAGTATGTGAGAAGCAATGCCATTCAATTGCATTATTCTATACATTATAGAATACAAATGTCTGTAGTCAGATGTTTTTGTTTATTGGCCTTGTGAGCGCAGACATGGGACAATGCCGGTTACCCCAATTTCAAAAATATGTAGTGTAATTTTTAAAAAGGCTCAGTAATTTCTAAAACCTGGGCACTAGCAAATGTTACTCAAACAGAATTAAATAGTGCATTTGTTGAGGACGTTTTTCAGCTGCAGATTTATCCATATTTGGAGTTCTGTGACTATTTCCAGCAGCGGGAAGGATTTTTATGCAACTGACTCAAACTAAACATAGAAACACTCAACAGTGTGTTTTAATAGTTCCTGGACAGCAATGGAGCTCTATGGCACAGAGGAATAAGACATAGCAGGCTTTTCATGGGATTTATGGACAGTGGCAAAGATATTGAATATCTTTAATTCACCACTTAGAAAATTGGCTACATTTCTATGGTTGGAATGTATCTTTTAAATTCCATCTATTGGCAAACTGCAAACTTGAAATACCATTATGCATGAAATGTGCTATACAAATGAATTAGTCAACATTTTATGTTGTTTTCACTTTGACTCCAACACCTTTTATTTCACAGTGCATGTATTCTGCCATGTGTTTTCCATCCACATCAAAGTTGGACTATAGAAAGAGAATAGATGCTTTACCTCAGAATTATTGCAATTCTCATAGTAGAGTCCTTGAACCACATCACCGATGGCACTTGAGATCAGTTCAACAACCTGTCAGGAAAAAAAAAAGTGAGACATTTGGGTTAAAATTTCAATCTTCAGGCATTATCAGGAAATCCAAGTTTCAAATTTAAAAACTGTCTTGTGTCAAGTTAAATAATGGGTTTGAGCTGCACAACAATCAACATGTCCATCAACAGCCACATGTCCTGTTGAAGTGTCCTTGGACTCGGGCACTGAACTGATAACCTACACCCTCATTATAAACCGCTCTGGCTAACAGCATCAATTAAACTCCTTAAAATGCGGATGTAAATGAGGTTGATAAAAACTGACACGCTACTCAGTTCATCCGTGACATTTGTAATGGAAAACCACAATTTCTCCCTGATTGGGGCATGAGCTAACAGCGCTCTCATCTGAACAGCTGGTTTGGTGAATAAATCAAAGGTGAGATGAGGGTCGGAAACCAGGTGAACTGCCGCAGACTCAGCTGCTCATTATCAAGCCATGGGAGAGCTCCTGTTGATTTCATAAAGCAGATCTAGGCCCGTCTTCATTCATTATACTTTAGCATCTATAGAGAGATCCAGTCGATACAGACAGATCAGGTGTCTGCCCTGTCTGAGGGACTGAAATAGAGCTAAAAGGCAGATGGTGAGAAAAAAAATCAGTGTCCAAAGAGCAGAGGGGTTAACAAGGTTTTGAAGTGATTATCTGTCTTTGGGGGCCTCTTACCTCTCCTTTTTTCTCTCCATTATTTTTTGAAGCTCTGTAATATTAATCTGTTGATACTTAGAGTATCTGTTGATTGGTGTTTTTCTGCAAAAGTGGCACAGAAAGATAAAAGCAAAAATGAAAAATGAGAAACCCCCCCCCCCCACACATTCTATTACAAAGCTATAGACTCCTTCTTGCACAAGTTAATCAATATACTGTACAAGAAAAAAAAGTGCTGCTATTAGAATACTGATATTAGATAATATTTAACTCTTTACTTTAAAATATTATATTTATAATATTTTAATTGGGGCAACAACTCAAAAGCTAAAATAGCCACATGGTGCCACTTGAGGTCTGAGTAGCTTGGTTAAGACTGCAGTTGCCCCTTTCCTCTTACAGGGGGCATGCATGACAACATTTTGGCTTACAGAAACACTACTGTGCTCTCGTCAGCCACCAGAAGAGAGGCTGCATATTTTCAAATGATTATTCAAAGGCTGGGCCTAACAAATGAGTAAAAATCTGAAGTCAATCTCTCCGTCCTTCATTCACAGCCACACTGAACAGCGTGGACACAGGGGTAGAAGCCACGCCTGTACAGTTTAAATGAATGAGCTTAAATTTAGAGCTCCTTCAGCTCATCCCAGACATCCTTGGTTCATCAGAGAAGACTGGTGACGCTGGCTGCTCCGTCGGCCTCGCAGTGCCCTTTGGGTAACTGAATCCATCGGGGGAAAATATTGAGGAAACCTGAGCTTCGCGCCCACAGACCTGGAAGGACAATGTGCCTACAGTATTACCAGATGTGGTGTCTCTGCCTGACTTGGGAAGTGGGGGCTAGCGGGGGGCTTTTTTTGGAAAGTATCAGATAAGCTCTCCCCCTGCCCACCCCCTACTCCATTCCCAAATCCAGCCAGATCGTGTTTTGCCGACAGGTCTGCGAGGAGAAGAGAAACCAGAGCTCCACAGTGAGATTACTTTACAGTTTATACAAGAAGCGGCATAGGTTTCCTCTCAAGGCCACGACACATAATCTCCATCGCTCTCACTGCCTTAACAAAAAAAAAGGCTGCATTATGAGAAAAACTTAGAAAGCAGCTTGAAGCCCTCATCTGTCACTGTGTGTATGAAAAAGATGTGGTGCAATGACCACACACAAAATGCAAGAAAAGAAAGGAGAGACAATCCACTGTTCAGCACTTTAGTCAGTTTTCATATCACTCTAACTGCCCTCACCTTAACGCACTTACAGAGATATAAATATCAGACATTGCAACATGCAATTTCCATCCAAAGAGCTAAACCAGGTTGGGTGCAGTGTCCACCATTTTTTACACATGAATAGTAACAGTCACCTTGTGAAGAAGTTGTAGACTGGCTTGAAAAAATAACCCTGATGATGTCCTCTTGGGAGACAGTGGGGTCTAATGAAAGGTGCATTCCAGTTGCATCATGGGAAGGGTCCAGTAATTTTGGAGCTTGACTCTTACTAGACTAGAAATCAGGATTCCTCGGGCTTTGCCGTTTCAACCTTGACCATTCTTTTTAAAATCGGTCTCCTGTGAGTGCCCTCACATAATGGAAGAGCAGTTCTAAATGGTTGCTGTACCCCGTTCACTCACGGCTGTATAGCTCTCAGCAGAGTGCGGTCTTTATTCCAAGGCTAGTTACAGTATGTATGATCTCTGCGATGCTTTATTTGAATTAAATGTGCCAGTCATGGAGAGTTTAGTCTCCTTAATTTCTGTAGATAAGACACAAAGGTTGATGATGCTGTGTAAATCTGTACACATTCACTGTTTTTGGCTCACTTTTCATCACTTGTCTGCTTAAGACCCAAATGTCCATAAAGCCTGTGCATTAAACAAAAAAAAAATCCTGCAAAGAGACAGACTGATGTAAACATAACCTCCAGTGAAATTTATTGGAGGAGGAGCGTCTAACCATATCACACTGTCTTTATCAGCAGATGGCGTTTGCTTGGTAGTCATGAAACTGTAGGTGTTCTGAGCACCTTCCACACCAAGAATGATAACTATAACTATAAATACATTGCTTTAAACATCGTTCTAATTCAAGTGGACGGCTGAGTTCACATCACAACTATAACAACAGCAACAGTGGCAACAAATATCTTTGGAATCACTTTCAGACTGATTTGATGAACGACAGAAACACTGACAGCCATAAAAATCCATCCATGTAGTGCTTATAATATTGGCTTCAACTGTAGCCCACCTCTTTTATGTAAGCTAATTGGTGACATTTAGGAAACATTTTTTAGATGGGACACTCTTATCACTCCCTCTTGGCTTTTGTGTTATACAATTTTTTAAACACTTGTAATATAATATTAGGCTACAAATTACACATTAAAAAAAGATAATTTTACCTGAGACATACTAGCAAATTATCTTTGGCGCTGATGGGGCCTCTGAAATTCATTTTGTCCTTATTGATGTCCGCTTTCACGATTGCCAGGATATCATTAAGTAGATGTTGACTCTTACGAGAAAGCGAATAAATGAAATAATGAAATAAAATAAAATAAATAAAAGGAATAAAATGTCTTCAAAAGACAGCATATTATGTTTAGGCTCAATTACAAAACAGGGTCAAAAGTCAACATAAACTCACAAATAGGATGTGAAGTAGTTTGGCTCACAGGAAGTTCTCCTCCCCTTCTGCTATCTGTGACACTATTCTGCATCCTGGGCTTAGCACCGCCCAAGATGAATGTGATTGGTTTAAAAAAGAAATACAAACAAGCCAGACAGTCCGGGGGGGGG
>JBBPCS010000374.1:1473496-1486932 GCA_037974645.1 Hollardia meadi | reverse complement strand
TGTGTGTGTGTGTGTGTGTGTGTGTGTGTGTGTGTGTGTGTGTGTGTGTGTGTTTGTGTGTGTGTGTGTGTGTCTGTTTATGTGTGTGTTTTTGCCCAGCTGCCCAGAGGCGTGTGATCCAGATGTGCGTCTGTGAGCTTTACGCACTCGACAAGAGCACATTGTCTCGTGTGTTCGGCCTGCACGCTCCTATCCCAGTAATCACCCACACGTTGTTTCTATTCGCGTGTGTGTGTGTGTGTGTGTGTGTGTTTTGTTTTTTTTGCTCGGTGCACATTGTGATATTTGAGACGCTGAGCTCCGTGCGGTTCATCGTGGAGAAAGAAAAGTGTTTCTGGCTGGTTGTGTGTGTGAGGCAGGCTGTGTCTGCTTTGTCTCCATCCCTTCATTGTTTGTACACATATGGTTGGAGACACAAATGCACTCAGATATGCAGGTGGTCACATCGGGGACAGGGAAATTGTGGAAATTGTTATTTTAGGCTGTCAGAGGAAAAGCGAAGGTGCTGGCTTTGAGCGAGTCCCGAAACAACCCTGGAATAAAGCCTCTTTGTATCTAGACCTATCCAAAATACCAGCCGCGTTCACGTACCCCCGCTTATTCTGATACTGTAAACAAGAAAAAAACAACAATGTTCATTTCTAAATGCTTTGTTGTTGAGCTCAGCTGCTAAAGATGCATTCATTATTATCATAGAGCAAAACGGATAATGCAGTAAACTGCAATAATATTGCATGGCGATGTAGCCTACTCAGATCAGGTTTTTAGGAGTCTAAGCACAGTGCTGCATTTTACTGTAGGTGCTTTCCTTCTGTGCTCCACTTAGTTGCAGCTTGAACAGATGCAAACCTTTTGCCTTTGCTTGCTATCTAAAAAAATCGTTGGAGGTCTAGAGAAAAGGGATTTCGTTTAATAACACAATTTTAACTTCTAGTTAAACTGGAAATTGTTCTTGATGACATTAAAAATATTTCACATGGATTTCAGTTTGTGGAAAAAATACAGTGAACCCATCCTCCTGCTGCCTGGTCCTGATGACAGAAGGGAGGGATGCAGGGTGGTGGTGGGGGGTGTCAGGCAGGGTCTCTCCATGGAGAAATTTCCTTATTTCTTATCAGGGGAGCACTTGAGGGGGTCTCAGTGGAGCATTTAAAATGGAAGAAATCTCAATCATCTGCACAATAAAGTGTTGTCTTTCCACATTTCCACAAGTCCAGGTTTTATTTGCTCATTTTATATTTATATTTATATAACAGAAAGCCATTTATTACCATCAATCTGTTTGGACTCACTGTGAAAACAAAATATCAAATCAAATGTCTCGTCTTAAAATTGATCTGACTTGCCAAGTAATTAGTCATAAATGATGTTTTATTTGCAGGTTTGTTCTTTCTGCTGTTAGGTGATAGATGCTGTGACAGGGGTCCTACTCCAGCGTTCAGTCAATCTCTTACAACACGTTTCGGAGAGCAGACATGTCAGTTAAACATCTCATTCGATGAAAGCAGCTCCATTTGTCATTTGATTCCCTGCAATCAGTTGCGGCTGGAGTTTGGAACTTGAAGGTGTGCCTGACCAAATAAAGATGTCAGGGGCTTGTGAATTTATAAGTCGATGCAAAATACAGTAGATATAGTGTTGTATTGCTGCTGCGTTGGGAAAAACAACACTCTCCGATGACAACTCCAGCATCTCCATCAATACCAGGGGAAGCTACTAAATGAAGCAGCAGATGTGGCTACGGTGTCAAAACACTTTCAAAGGCTAAACACACACACACACACACACACATAAGCAACACTTGACAGCAAAACACTGATCCACAGATAGAAACTAGGGAACTACAAAATAAATGTAGCCTCTTTTTAAATACCTCCATTGTTACAAATCAAACTGAAAAGCTGGCCCCAGCATTATGGCCCGCAGAGTTTCAGTTAATTAACACTATGTCATGGGTGCATGATAACAGGCTCCCCCAGAACAGTAAATCCAGTAAAGTTCAACTAATGGATTTTTTGTGGAAAATTCCCTGATTCTTCTATATCAAGTGTTCAGAGCAAAAACATTCAGTTTGTTCTCTTCATCCTTAATATTTCAGACCAAAGTTGTAGGAAAAAAGACACACAGACACAGACGCACAATGTGCCCTTGTGAGGGATCATACTCTTCTGACAAACCAAACAGTCTGACAGTGTTTCCTTCATCTGGCTGTTTAATGTGTGCCACTGTAAAATAAGCCCCGGCGAGTAATCAAGCAGAAGGAGGAGTGGGCATGGAGGGGATATGAGAGGCTGGAGAGTGGGGCAAGGAACTGCGGAGAAAGGAATGTATACAGCGCTGTAAAAACTGTAACCTGAGTGTCTCTGCTGGATCAGATATCAAGGAAAGTAGAGGGAAATGAAAGCAGAGGAGAGGCAGAGGAGGATGAGAGAGGGAGCAGGGGAGTGGAAAAGTGGAGAAGGAGGAGGCAAAGGGAAAGTTGGCATGTGGATTCGGGAATGTTATCACGGTGTACAGTGACCTGCTCTGGTTTCTGCCCACAAGGTATCTAATTCCTACCACCATCATTACCACAAGGCCAACTGGCCACGACTGGGTCTTGCTGGAGGAAAGACGGCGGAGAAACAGGATTTTAAATTGATATAATCATTATCCACTATTGTATATATGGTTGAAAGTGCCAGTTTGTCACTGAAAGTATCTTGAGTACGTCACTAATTATCCTACAAATGCTCTGTAAAACCATCATCTTGTCTTTAACTGTGCTTCAGGTGGACGCTAAAGAGAACAAAGATGGTTTCTTCTTCTAGACAGTGTAAATAAACACACCAAAATGTCATCATCGCATCAGAGGTCTAACCCAGCAAAGGCATCAGTAGAGGCAGGGCGATTTAAAGGTGATGGCACAAATTTTTTTTTTGGCCTATAGATGACAAAATAAATAAATTTGCTCATAATTGTTCATAATAGTAGATTTATATTTTTAATATTAATAATCTAAATCTGCAAATTAACTCCTGACTTAAGTTATCCAATAAACAGAGTAAAAAGTACAGTATGCCTCCAAAATGTAGTCTATTAAAAGTATAAAGTAACAAAAAATGCAAATACTGAAGTACAAGTACGTCAAAATTTTACTTAGTTTAATGAACTGATTTTTATTAGAACTCTCTCAGATTCTTTTATTTCAAGTGTTCAGAAGACCTAGTTTGTTCTCATCTCTCATCTTCAGACCAAAGTTGGAGGAAGAAACACACACAGAGATACATAGTGTGCCCTTGTGAGGGATCATACACCTCTGAAAAACCAGTCTGACAGAGTAAATTGTACTTTATAGTTACTTCCATCACTGGTTGTTCTGAATTTGGCACTCAGATTTTTATTTTTTTTACTGCAAATGTACTGTATATCGGTTCCACATATCGGTTGTCAAAAGCGGTGGAAAGTAACTAAGTGCATTTACTTAAGTACTGTATTTAAGTACAATTTTGAGGTACTTGTACTTCACTTCAGTATTTCCATTTCTACTCCACTACAATTCTAAGGCAATTATTGTACTTTTTACTCCATTACATTTATTTGACAACTTTATTAACTACTTTTTCAGATTTAGTTCTATATATATATATATAAACATAATCAGAAAATAAATTATAATATGATATTGTAGATTAAGATTAAACATTATTGATCCCTGAGGGTAAATTCAAAAGCTACACTTGAAGATAAATTATATAAAATAGTTAAACCACCTTACCAGCTTCATTAATGTGTGTAATAATTATAATCTAATAATATAATATCTATTATACTTAAATATGCCAGTTTGCATGATGAATACTTTTACTTTTGGTACTCAAAGTATATTTTGATGCTAGTACTTTCTTACTTTTAATTAAGTAGTATTTCTACATTGTGGTTTTGCTACTTTTACTAACCTCTGGTTATTGGTCTTCTTCATTACTAATAATCGGTACTGGTATTGGCCCTGAAAAAAACATATTGGTTGATCACATTGACATAAATAAAGATGGACGATGTGTCTCCACTTCCTCCCATTTTACAAAAATTAAGCCAAAATATCCCGCATTCGAGCGCTGCCATCTTGCGCTGGTGATGTCATTTTGCCCAATCGCGAGCTGGGCTCAGCTGTCAATCATGACATTTCACCCCGTTTTTATAGCATTAAATAACTCATTAAAACCAAACTGATCAGAAAAATGAACACTTGAACATACATCAGCATGATAAGAACTACCTGAAATGACAGAAACCATCTTTGGGAAAAATTTATTTGAGGTGTACTTTGAGTATTTAGTTTGGCCCATGTCCTACTTGATATAATTTAGGAGGAGGAGTTTTTGACCTATACTGCAGCCCACCACCAGAGGGCGATCAAGATGTTTTGGCATCACTTTTGGGAGCTCTCATGTCGTCCATCTTTATATACAGTCATAACTTGCATAGTGTCACTTTAAAAAGTAGCTTTTAATGTCTTCTACCATTTGTTGACTGTTTGGGATGACTATGAGGCTGTCAGTTCCTGCCGTCATTATTGTTTATTCAATCAATTCACTTTCCATTGCTACTGCTTTGTTAACAACAAAACAAGACTACACGTGTAAAGCCTGCCGTGACTCCTAAAGGATATTCAATACCACCATGCCAGGTGAACCAATATAGTGATGATATTGCTATTGTAGTAACCTTATCATCAGTGGGGTTAAAGACTCTTACATTTATTCCAAGGTTGAAAGAACACAGTCTCATTGACATCTAAAGGGTTTATCCCCTTGGGGGAAAGATTTCATAGATGGGATATTTTAATTTGATGGTGGTACATTATACTCATAGTGTGTCCAAAATGGGAAAAGGTCTGTCTTCAGCACGTTGCGCTAAGTAAACTAGATTTGTGTATTTTTTGTGTACCAATGGACTTATTGATCTGATGATGGTTGTATAAAAAGTTGTGGATGTCACCAAAACATTTAGATATATATTCATCCTCAGAGGACCATGAATGTCCACTTCAAATCTTATGGAGCTCCTGCCTTTTGTTTGTTTTTGGAGATAACCCTGTTGTGACCAGAATGTGGGTCAAGGTGAAATTCTGACTTGATGGTGGCAGGAAATGAAAAGCCAGAGGGTCAGCAACACAATTAGGAATCATCATCTGGAGAACATGATTATTCCCTCCACATGGAAACGTGTCCAGTACTTGTTAAGATATTGTTCTCTGGGTCCTGCACAGATGGGCAGACCAACTAAAGTCATCATCACACCGTCATACATTTTAACAAATGTTGCTGTTTTTAAACTTGTCTGACTTTTAAAAAAAAACTAATCTCTTGGCAGCCTCAAACAAAAAGTGCACTTCCAGTTGACCTTTGCTCTGTTAGAGGCTCTTAGACGACTTTGGAATGATTAAAGCTGATAGAAAGAGTCTGTGTTACACCAGATGAAAAAGGCAATACATCCAGTGTACCATATAGACATCCATAGCTGCCAGTTCCTCCCCAGCTCACTCAGAACCAAAGTTGGTGCCGCACCTTTGATGAGCCGCCAACCAGGATTAGATTCCACTCTTAATATCACTCCCACTTTCTCAAAGTAGTAGGGTGACACAGAGGACAGGATGGTAGGAATGAAAGGGAGACAGAGAGATGCTGTGTTTTTGTCTCCGTGATGTGGTTATTTTACAGCTACATCCGATTTACAGAGTACTTTCAGGTTGGGTTGTGCTCCAACTTGATTGTTCAAAAGGGGGATTTTTTTTCTTCTCATGGTTTTATCCTTGTAGTTGGGCTAATTGCTGCAGTTGTGCTTGCCAATGTTTGCACTTTGTGTCTGTCAGAGCACTGTCACTTTTTGGTTGATTGTTAAAAATGTACACTGTTGACCATGAATGCGACATACAGTGACCGTATTAGAAATGTTCTGCTTTTCAGTTTAGAGATCATACATTTCCTTGGCCTACTAAATTTGAATCATTTGAAGAACCATGTGGGAGATGAACTTCTCCCAGAATGCAATGTGTGTAAGGCTTGGAAACACCATCGTGCCACTTGCATTCACACCTGCGGACTATTTACCGAGTTCATCTGACCTGCATGTATGTATGCATGTATTGAGCTGCCTCCACAGCTGAAATAGACATTTTTTGGTCATTTCTGTGGAAACTTAAGATGGTGCAAGAGGCAATGAGAAGTTGTTCACTGGATGTCACCATGGGCCAAAACATGGTTGTGTCTATAGCAGAACCGTACTTTAGCTTTGCTCAGGAAGTGGTGCTGGGTACTAAATCCGACTTCAAAGTAGAGCTGCCATGGTTAGTTGATTAATCCATAGTTGATCCAAAGGAAATAAGTTGCAAAGTATTTTGATAAATGATTCATCGTTTCAGTCATTTTTCAAGCAAAAATGTCAAACATTTGCTGGTTGCAGCTTCTTAAATGTCAGGATTTGCTGCTTTTCTTTGTCATTTATGATGGTTAATGAAGAATCTTTGGGTTTTGGACTGCTGGTTGGACAAAAGAAGCAACTTGAAGATGTCACTTTGGGCTCTGAGAAAATGTAATGAGTATTTTTTCACAGCTTTTTTTTTCATTTTGTAGACAAAATGATTCATTGATTAATTGTGAAAATAAAAGGCAGATTAATCGATAATCGTAAGTGACAGCCCTACTTCCTTCAGGCAGAGTGAGCACACTCCTTTTACCATCATTTTAAAAACCTCTGTTACGAAAAATAGCGTTTAGATTAGACTTTAATTACTCTAAATAATTGCTGCAAAATCGTTTCATTGTTGAATGCTGACACTGTCCAGAGAGTTCCAGATGCTCACACATTCATGTTTGCATGCTGTGTAATGGTGCTTTGACTTCTCCTGCCATTGACTTGAACTGTGCCCTGCACCTTTGTACTACATTTACCTATTGACCAGGCCACCACAGTGGTATTTCATAACAAGCAGATCAATAACACCTGTCATTCTTCATTAATAATGCCTTCCCAGTATTTAGACCAAGTCCTACCACTTCTGCATAGAAGAGCAGAAACTATGCTCTGTATGAACAAAGCAAAACTGAGGCAAAACTGATCCGAGAGCAGCGCCGCTACTCTGAGATACAAATACAACACATCATGAATTTCTCTCTAAAATGCTTAGAAACAGAGTGAGTATGCTGATATCGCAGGATAAAATACGCCTCTGTCACTCCTGTGCCACAGTGTCTCAAATATGCAAAGAGATACTCCTGCCTCAGTCTAAACACATTTGTGTGTTTGTGGGTGTGTGTTTGTGGACTAATGTCCACTTGTATCTCCATTACTATAACACCACAGTAAGCAAAAACTGCTCTTTGTGTTGATGCTATGTTAATTGAATTTGCATCAAGTAATTAAGTCAGTGGACCAACCTGTTGTCTGCAGGCTGTGGACTCAGACAGGCTCCACGCTGTCAGCCTGTATGATGAGCCATTAAAGACATTTCTTTCTTTCCTTTTATTAGAGCTGCATAAGGTATTTTATTGTGAAAATACTCCAGAATACACCATACAAATCTCGACAGAGACCTTGTAGTTTCACTTTTTTTGCCCAAATTAAATTCTGGTTTTGGATACAGTCACTTTTCCACCCACAGGAAATCACGAATCGATACTCCAGACCTGCCTCCAGCACTGAGTGAAAAATCTCCAGCCACCCCAAGTTAGAACTTTTTATTCTCTCTCATCCTCTCATAGTGCAGCCTGGCTGATAGACATGAACTTGCTGTGTGCAATGTGCTGAATTTACTTCACTTCTAGTTTTTTTTTCTTTTTTAGCCTCATGCGAAGCTGCGCTGTGCAACTGAGCAAGTTAATATGGATGTTCAGTCTATGTTAAGTGATCCTTTCTGTCAAATCTGACATCCCTTATGTTTATTTTGGGCATTTCTGTTTTATTATGAATGAACAGGCAACTGCTAAGGCTGACTTACTAACGTCTTTGCTTTACCAAGAATCTTCAGTGGAGTCTGGATGGAAAACATTTGAAAGAGTAGGAGACATAGTTCATGTGTGGACACAACCTGATTTGCTTTTTGCTCGTTTTCCCTCAGAACGTAGCACTGCTTTGACAACTTTAGATGCACATACTCTTTGTGGATGCGTGCGTCTATATTTTGCTGTTAAATTTAGATCAGCTTAGAGTCAAGAGTCATGTCATGTGCTGGGTGGCACTGAACCACTCTGACACAATCACTCCGGCTCAGACGTATGGACAGGAGCTGTTTGTAATTGACATTTAACTGCTTGATGTAGTGACTGATGAGTGATGACTGGTGCCATCATGAGGTAAGTCACACAGTAAAAGTGGGGCTGGCCATAAAATAATGAACTGACTCACGTCGATTTGATCTGGAGCCCACCAATTGCGAGACAGGGCGGGTCATCTCTGTGGCAACATAGTGTACAGTGCTTTGCTGCGTGGCGAGTGTGTTTGCATTTGCTGGTCTGTAATATGATACAAGCTGTTGTTGTGCACTAATTGACAGGCACCATGGTAGGTCCCATACCTAAGGATAAATTAGTAAAAAAAACTTGCTTGACATGTTTATCATTACAAGAAATAAGGAATCTATTCAGCAGCAGTAATATTACATAGAAGCCCTGAGGGCCAGTGTTCCCTCTAAGCTGATAGTTTAGTGACCTGTGACTAATATTTTATCGCAATAATCACAGCTGAGTCATCCTCATTCGCTGCTGTAGTTTGTTTCCAAAAGAACATTTTCATCTACGTTTTCGAGTCGAATGATAGCTGAACCATTTGCCGTAGTTTAGGGTTCAGTGAATCAACATTTCTGTTAATATTCCAGCTGAGAGGTGCATGGTGATAATGGGCTGTGTGCATTCACAGTACAGCTTTTATTGACTGTGTTGTGGGAGGCTTGTATGAAGGGAATACTTTTAGATATCACCTGCATAGAGTTTTATTTCTATCTGCATAGGGCTCTGCGATGCTGTGCAGCTGGAGAACGTTGGGACTTTACTGCCTTGCTCAAAGCAACTTGGGTGGCAATCTGACACAAGGCATAGCATGACATACTGTTTAGTGAATTATGGTATTTTCTTAGTGTTATTTAAGTGTTATTTACTGCTCAATGACAGCTGTAATATTACTTTATTCTATATTAGTGTTTTTACTGCGATTGGTTGTTCACCATGATGGATGAGTGTACTGAAATACACTATTGTTATTAGTCTTGCAGTGTATCTACTTATTTCCTCTAAAATGTAATTAGTTCAATGTGGGAAACCCACTCACAGGAATAGTTCAACATTTTGGTAGGTACGCTTATTTGCATACTGGCAGAGAATCTGATGAGAACAACACCTCGGGTTTGTATGCTGAATATGAAGCCAAAGCCAGAAGGTAGTTACAGCTTGTAGTTCTTACACTTCGGTTTTTGTACGGTGTCATCAAAAGAGATGTAACATATTAATTAGTGAGTTTTAGAGTAGGGCTCGTCCAATCTTAGTGTCAAAATTTAGAATAACCAGAGGTACTTGTTAGATACTGTTGTGGGCAGGCTATTGAGTGAGAGCACAGAGTGGTACAGACAGAGAAAGGATGTTGCATTAGAGCCAAATTAATTTGTTTTATTGACAATCGTACAAAAAAAAATTATAGCAATTATAAAAAATGCAGAATAGTGGACCTCATAATTGGCCACGTTGATTATCGATCTATTCCTACTTTAAAGGTTCTTTTAGGTGGATTTCTTTACTGTTGGACAGAGCCAGGGAAGCTGTTTTCCCCTGCTTCCAGTCTTATTGCTAAGCTAAGCTAATCACCTGCTTGCTGTAGCTTCATAATTACAGAGTACAGATATGAGACTGGTATTAAGCAATGAGTGGTAATGATTAAGCAATAAGCATGTTTCTTAAAATTCCGCACTATTCCTTTGATATTCAGCAGCCCAACAATGGGTCAAGTCACTACAAACTCATGCTGCACAACCTAAAGCTCCTTAATTAGAAACAACATGGGAAAACTCTACTGTATGTTAAGGTTTTTAAGGCTTTGTTAAACTTCTATTGGGGGTTTAGGCCAAATTTGGAAGATAACTAATAGCATAAAACAAACAAATAAAAATCAATCATTATAAATAAATAGAATTTCTCTGTTCACACTAAACAATATAATAATATAGCTCATTAACTGCCATGACACAAAAAATATGTATAACCTTGCAGGTTGTCATTGATTACTCAGCTTCGGGGCCCCGTTGCTCAGCGGACCCCACCGGTCCATTTAACCACTGTGCCAATTTTTGACGCAGAGACATTTTCAACCAATCAGATACGCTGTAAGAAAGAGGAGGGGACTTTTAAAATATCTGTAAAAGAATCAAAGACCCAATCAGTCAAACCCTTATCTCTGCTGTCACAGTTTCTTTACTGTGCTGTGGTTTCTATTTTGCTGTATTGGGATCAGTTCTCTGTGCTGCTTAAGTGTGCTGTGATAGGATTCTTATCAGAGGCTTTATTACATTCTGCTAACATCCTCCTTATTTATTGTGCTGTGATAGGGGCCATTGGTTTGTCTGCTTGCACACAGTGCAGCGTTTGGACAGAGTTGGCCCCAATTAGGTTGACCTGTACTTACGAAGGAGGCCTGGAGGAAAAGCCTACATTGCGGTTTTTTCTGGGCACAGCTTTAAATTAGGAGTGGCATCGCAATATGTCTGCCTAATTAACTGAAGACATGTGGTATTGTGGACAAATCTGAGGAGCTAGTCTTAAAGTCAAGGTCTCAGGAGAAGCACAACAAATGCAACAAAGTAACAAACTCTTGGATTTACTTTTATAAGTAGTGACCTCAAATCTCATTCGACTTCATCAAGTTTTCCAAATGTTAAGATGTTTGCTTTGGTAATATTTATATTTTATGTGACAGTATACAAAGGCCACTCACCTTTCATTTGCTACTATTTTCTTTACTACAGCCCTCCATATTACTACTGTAGAAGCTTGTACTGCAAGACTTACAACTCAAGTACGATATTGTCTTCAACAAAGCAGCCCCACTTTTAGTCAGAGGGATTCCTGTGTGAAGACCTTTGTCCTGGGCCTCACCAGCCAACTGTTTGTGTTGCAGAGTTTCGCAGAGAACACCATGAACGAGCTGCTGGGCTGGTACGGCTACGACAAGGTGGAGCTAAGAGACTCTGACAACCTGGAGATAGGGGAGACGCCACAGCACATCTCTGTCCTCAAAGGTATGGAAGTGTAACATACAGTACAATAAAAAGAATACATGCGATTGCTTCATTATCCACCATGATATCATGTGCTGCATAAAAAGGTAATGAAATTATCGTAAATATTAAGTGCTCATGAATGGATCATGACACATGGCTAATGCAGTATGTTGAATATGCATGTATGACACCTCTTGTAATTGTGTTAAAGGCCCTTAATAGGTCATTTCTGACAGCTTCGTGCTATGAGTAATGGGATCCCACATGAACACACTTTTTTCTGCCAAATTGTTCTGTCTTTGTCCTTGCTTCCCCCACTGGTTTTAAGAGGACAGGGCTCAGTATGAAAAATTGTGATATGACATATTTCCATGCTCCAATTAGAGTTCAGCAACATTTGAAACAAAATGCGATGACAGATGGACTGCATGCACTGTCGATCTTATGTGAACCCACATCCACACCCACACAGTTCTGATCAAGCAGATTATCTGACTTTTTTGAGTCGAAAAAGATTACAATTGAGAATGTTTTTCTGAACTTTAAACCTCCGTTATTTGATTTTTGGGAGCAGTGCAACAACCACCAAACACAATAGTGAAATACTTATAAATCTGACATGGTGAGCTTGTTAGCGTACAGTTGCCTAGATACTCATCCAGGAGACACAGCCCAGCATTAGCATTCATTTGGAGTCATATTTGTGTCCACCTGACAAATCTAAGCCCAATATTTACCCTCTTTTTAACTAATTTCTGAGAGAAAAATCTGAGTCATTAGCCGCTAAATGTTCAACTATGTTCACTAGCTAGTCGTTACTTTGTCTGTCTGCCATTTGGTGTTGGGAAGGTTGTGTATAGTCATTTCATTTAAGTTTTTTCTGAAATCAGCTGCCTACTGCAACTAAAATGAGGCTGACCAAAATGATGAGCTGAAAGATGCAAATGCGCTCTTTAGACCTGAGGGGCACTACAGCGTTGGGGCCCCTTTGACATTACATTTGTGTATTTGATCCACTGTTAAAATAAGAATATTGATATGTACAGCTTTAACTTAACTTTCATTGTTGCTTATTTAGAAAATCACTTCTGTCTCTGGTATGGTAAAAAGTGACCCTTTGTGTTGAGGCATATACATGTATGGCAAGATTTGCCACAGCATCTCATCAGCTGTTCAGTAATGTTTTATTTTGCTCAATTTCCCCTGTCTAGAAAACTTGTTGCCAAAAATTCCGCCTTCAACGGAGAGTGGCGAAGGCTCTCCGGATCGAGCCAACAGCTCCCACTCTTTGCCAGCCTCAAGGAACGGAGTCACAGAGCCCTCCACCACAGCGTCCACCTCCACGCCTAGCACCAAGGAACATGGCAACCTGCCCATCATAGTCCCCATGATCCCCCCACCACTGATCAAGCCCCCTGCAGGTAGAGATCACGACACCTTTTTGGAAAGACACATACGGTAGATGAATAGAAAAGTTGTTTAGGCTTAAACATGTCCTTTAGAAAGCATTTAAACATGATGACTGCCAGCAAAAACTAGTATCAACATATACTCAAATGGGCAAACAAGCCGACCTCCAGGGCCTGAACATAAAGTTTCAACTGTTTCGTCTGTACCCCTTTGTGTGTTTTGAAACAAGACTACATTTTAAATTTAAAAAAAATCAGCCCATTGCAGATTGCAAATGTACAACCACAAACGCACACGTTAATTTCTCCAGTCAAAACACCCAACGAAAAGAACTGGCATAGATTTCATCCTCAGCTGTTCTCCAGACAGATAACATTGTACTGAAAGTATAAAGCTACTTGCTGATTCACCAGCACTTAGCAGGGAACTGAATGTTTATGCAACGTGAAAACTTTCTGTCTTTGCAATGGCCTGAAAGCATCCAAACCAGGCAGGGACAGGCGACTAATGAGCTAGCTACCTGCTGTACACCTTTTTTTCCTCCACCTGCCCCGGTGTCAATATAACCCCATCAACTCTCTGAGGAAATGTCCACGCTCCTCGGCCAGACAGAGGGCTTCATTATCCCTTACGTCTGCTGTGGCACAGGAGGTTGGTACGCCCCGGTGGAGGGAATGAGCTGCCTTGGCATCGCCCAAGAGGAGTCCCCGCTGGCCCTGCCTAGGCGGGGAAACAGATGGTGTGGTCCCACTTAAAGCCCGGCACCAACCCACCACACGGCCCG
>JBBPCS010000374.1:1444727-1464366 GCA_037974645.1 Hollardia meadi | reverse complement strand
ATCTATCTATCTATCTATCTATCTATCTATCTATCTATCTATCTATCTATCTATCTATCTATCTATCTATCTTATCTGTTCTGTGTGTGTGGCTCCCTGTGTGCGCCTCACGCCTCGTTCACTGTGCCAACACCTCATTAGTACAATATGCAAATGAACTGGCGTGGGGCCAGAGGGTCAGAGCACAAACTGGAGACAGAATAATAGCACAATGGTGCATCTTTGTGTGTGTGTGTGTGTGTGTGTGTGTGTGTGTGTGTGTGTGTGTGTGAGAGAGGCTGCCCAGGTTCATGTGTATGTTTGTGTGTGCTTACCTGTCCGTGCTCATACTGGGTAGACATGGTGCGTGCGTGTGTGTGTGTGAGGGACGGAAAATAGTTGAAATGGATGACCTATTGTTCATTTAGTGCGCTAAACAGCTTCTAAATAACCCTAACCCCATAATCTCTGGATGTGTTTTCTCCAACCTTTTGTGACAAAGTAAAAAAAAAAAAGTCTCCCCTCTGTTTCATTGTAAAATGTCAGTGCTGAACAGTGGTTTCTGTCAGATTCTTCTTACCTACACTGTAAGTTCTGATACAAATAACAGAACTCTCCATGAGACACAAGACAGCAATATTTGATTTATGTCATGCTTGGAACGGGAAACCCTTCCTGGAGGTGAGGGAAGCAGATGGAAGCAGATGGAACTCAATCAGTCTTTGGACAAAAAATGCAAAATATACACCAAAATTGCCCTTTGGTATCTTCGAGAGATGAACAGAGCTGGAGGCCAAATTACCCATGACAAATCAAAGGTTGTTGCAAGCAATTTAAAAGGAATATGATATGAAGGAAAGCTGGCTCACTTGTCAATGGCACAGGCTCAGTATGAGATGTCAGCTTTGGGGCTGCAAACGGCATCATGAGCATGTATAATTGAGGTTAAATCTACATTTCTGATAACGGTGGCTCAGTGCCCATAGGAAGATAGGACCTCACACTGAGGTCTATATTATTTAAAAGTATGTTTCATTTGATGAAGCACAGTGGAGCAATTTGTCATTGTGCCAGGCATAGCTTCTCCAATAACTTCTTTGTAACAAAATTACCCGCACCTGGCAACAGCATTGACTGTCTCAGTTTTCACACTGCACATAATGAATGACTCACAGAGTGCAGGAGAAGGTGGCTCCTTTTCCAGATGGCATAAATGTTAAAAGGACTTTTGTATTGTACTATTACAGCATGGGGAATTGAATTCGAAGCAGCTACTCTTTGGGCAAATTAAACATACTGTCGTAGTTTATCTAATGGAATTGTTATTTCCACAAAAACACATTACGTTACAGTGACATTCTGTCAGATATTCTGTCAAATATTCTGTTAATACAAATATAGCGTTAGGTAATATTAGCAGTCAACCACAGTATTTCATGTTTTTACAGCATTTACAGTAATCTTTAAGTCAACCAGCTCTAAATACAATTTATTGATTTGAGGCAGTTGTTTTCTCAAAATTAAATCAGACAGCGTAAACCAACAGCTTGCTGTCATTATGACACAGCAACTAACCCTTAAAATAGTGAAATTATTTTACTAAATCTGCCACTGATTTACAATGTTTTGCTAAAATGTTCTACCAATGTTTGTGGCCATAAACACGAGTCCCCTGACACTGAAAGTCTAACACTGACTCTAAATCCATAGATTTGGCCAATTAAAAAGAAGCTATAAATTATTTGATTGCATCTGGTTTTAATTGTGACACAGTAAAAATAGATAATAGGTTATTTTTGGCATGACTAAAGGGCTAACAGGGTATAGCCACCTTGGAATAATGTGTAAAAGTTCCCATGTATAGCAGGTTTTCTTTTTGTTTCACTCTTTTAGGCTTTTTTTCCCCTGAAAGACTATTTGACATGTCTCAGTAGGAAAAGCACATTTGTACATGAATACACTCAGATATAACGGTCACATCGCATTGTTTAAACCCTAATTATGTGCAGCCAAGTGGAAAAAAAAAACTTTGGCCTCTGACTTGTAATTCAAAGTTGGAGATATCAGAATCTTCTCACACTGACAATATCTCTCACTTGCAAAATGGCCGCAAATGCACCACCACTGGCAATTATATAAAAATAAAACCAATATATACTAACACTAATACAATACAGTAAACAGTTACTTTTATATTAGGGATGCACGATAAGTATTTTTTAGACCGATAACCAATAATTAACTGCTTCTCATGGCTGATACCAAAGATGACCAATAATTTCAAATTTTGTTCACACTTTATGATAAGAAAGGCTAAGATACAGTAAGCAAAGATGGATGATTAAATATTTCATAGCTTTAATAAGAATTGTAATAAGATTCCCATTATCCGGCCGTGCATCCTTATTTTATAGGTGCTATTGGTTGATCTGGTTTCACTGGATAATAAACTGCTACATAACAAAAATAAAAAGATTATTTAGGCTGTTTAATGTTTTCTATTGTGGCTCCAAGGTCAGCAGTGGGTCTAGCTATCGTGATGCTTTAACTCACCAAAACTGTTTTTTCTATTCTTCCCATTTTGCTGATATTGCATGAATGCAGCCAGCCATCTGAGGCATCAAATAATGGCTCCTGCTTTGTACTTAAACAGGGTCATGCTATTGCTATTTGTACTGAAAAGGCCTTGTACTGATTTCAGAGCCGTCAATATATTTGGATTTCTTCATGTTAGTGTAGAATGATATTACTGGATTTGTTTTTTAAAACTGAATGTGTTTAATTTTCCTGTTTTATCTTAAATAAAAGGGTGTTTGAATGAACACACCCTGCAATGGAAGTAAGCAGCACTTTGAATGTCTGAACTACTGTATATGTCTTGCACACTCGGCAGCCATGCACATGCATGCAGACACATACACACACAGTTTTGTTGCAGAGAGCCATGTTGATTGGTTTGTCCACAAACCAATGACTTGTCACCCATCTTACAGTCAACATTTCTGTTCATCTTTCTCAGTGTCGTTTTCCATTTCTGAGTTTGTTGCCTCTGTTCACCTGTTTATTTTGTCCATTCGTAAAAAGAAGCCATTATTTCTCCCCCCAGGCGAGAGACGACGACGGCCTCGGTGGGAAATTACCCCAGCACTGCTTTACTCAGGACACGCCCAGGCTTGTCTTCAAGACAAACAGCGATGTGCTTGTAAGGACCATAACCCTTTAACACCAGATAGAGTTTAAGCTTGATGGCTACTGCACAAATATGTTTTGATGTTGTCTTTTGTTAAAAGTGTATAATTTTCAAGCCATTTCTTCCTGACATGTCAAAGGACTGTTTCATATTTGGCCATTACTGTAAAAGTAAACACCAGCCATCAGACACAAGTGGCACTCACGTTTTACATAAAGTTTACATAAATTTAAGTTTGAGTTTTTCATAACTTTGTTATATAACTTTTTCATGCATAATCATTTGCTTTGCTCATTTTCCTTATCATATTCATTGAATTCTGTTCGGGATTTGTAGGAATTATCAGACAAATGTACTCATTCAGAATTAAAATTGGTATATATTCTTGCAATGATAAGACATTTATGGTGAAATTAAGTTGAATAGTGTGGATTCAATTATTTGTTTTTGTTTGTATTTATTGAGCATCGTGATATATATATTTTACATATATACAGGTATATATTTATAATTTTTACATAGACATGAAAGACAGCAGTGCACCCTTTATCACAACAAAAAGTCAACGAAATATACAACTGTATGCCGACATGCCCCGTATGCTGCTAATGTAGATTTAAAGGAACGTTTATCACAATTATGGTCTTATTTCATTGTTTTAACCATTGACATAAATAAAGATGGACGACACATCTCCACTTCCTCCCACTGTACAAAAGTGAAGCCAAAATATCCGGGATACAAGCAATGGCATCTTGCGTAGTAACGACTGGGCAGCAGAGCCACGGTATCAAGTTCAAGTCCATACAGCTGCCTGCCCAATCGTGAGCAGGGCTCAGCTGTCAATTATGATGTTTCACCCCGTTTTTATAGCATCAAAAACTGATTAAAACCAAACTGATCCGAAAAATTAACACTTGACCATACATCAGCATGATAAGAGCTAACTAAAACAAGAGAAACCATCTTTGGGAAAAATTTATTTAAGGTTTACTTTGAGTTTTTAGTTTGGCCCATGTCCTACATGAAATCATTGAAGAGGAGGAGTTAATTACCTATACTGCAGCCCACCACCAGGGGATGATCGACATGTTTTGGCTTCATTTTTGGGGAGCTCTCATGTCGTCCATCTTTATATACAGTCAATGGTTTTAACCATCACTTCTTTGGCATTTTGCAAGTCTAACGGTAAAATTGTACTCACCAAGTTAATTGTTGAGATTTGGCAACATCACTAACAAGAAGTCAAACGCTGCAAGAAACACGCACAGTCAACCATACAGATTACAAAAACACAGCCAAACTTTTTTTTTTAGATAAAAACAATAGCAAATTGTAAAAATTATAACCCAACCTGTATGTTTTAATAATCAATAACAGATTATACACAAATATCCTGGAACTTTAACCCACCGTACTTGTCGTAGTTGTGAGTGCACATTAGCATCTATCACGGATATTTCACACTCAGTTTTAACACTAACTAATGTCGTTAAGATAATCTGACAAACCTGTCTGATTGTCTGAGTGCTCGTGTCTTGCCCCATTAGACTCACTTTTAGTGATGTTGCTGTGTTTCCTGATCTGAAAAATTACTTTGGTCGGTACAGTGTTATCACCAACCAATAGACACGGTGACCAAAACTATAAAAAAAAACTCCAAGAGGTCAAAGACCAAAGGAGATCGATCAATACAGCTTGTATATTATAAGATAATGAAGACCTTGCTTTGTAACAAAATTGGTCCACAGCACCTCTTCTGTTACCAAATCTACAAAAAAAGTGTAAATATGACAAGTCTTGTCTCCATGCGGTTACCAGACAACCAGTGGAGAGTCTAGGAAGTAACTGATCCCAACCAAAACTAGATCATCACATAATCCCTCCTGAAACTCCAGCGTATTATTTTTATACTGGGATTAAATAAATGAGATATAAGGTGTTTGTATTGATAAACTATAGAGGTGCTGGTAAGCAGTTACATTTGAACAGGTTAGCTCCCATTTCCAGTCTTGATGCTAAAATAAGCTAATCAGCTGCAGGCTGTAGCTTTAGCCCACAGATATGAGAGTGGTATTGACCTCTCATAGGGAATAACATTTTTCTTAAAATATATTAAACCTTTGCTATAAGCAAAGATGTCCAACATGGAAAAGAAAACGTGTAGCAGGCAGCCACATGCCAACAGAAATATTTCGGCTCAGAAAAGTCCAGTCTGCTGCAGTGACATTCAAACATGATCCACCAGGTCTGTCTCATCATTCTTACAGCTGGAGTTATTTTACTCACTGTGCATGAGTGTGTGCTGTGAAATATAGTCCAATTAAGGTTCACCTGGCCAAGTGAGAATGGCCTTTGTGTGTCACATCTACAATGACTGATGGTGATGGCTGGCTGCGATAAGACAGGCCTCACAAGCAGTGTAGTTCTGATCTTCTTTGGCTTTTATCTACAGTTTCAAGTCGTCATGCTCCATTCTGGTTTAAATGAAGAAGTCAGATACAGTGCAGCCAATATACAGTAAAACGCTGGGAAAGGATATGAGCCAGATATGTTTCCCCTTTCATAAGTCAGGTAATTATAACCCCCATGATAGAAATTTCAACAAATGAGGCCGCTGTAAACTGATATTTTGGCTTATCAAATCTACATGTTGCAGATGGTCTGTTATGCGCTGCCAAAGCTTAATTTTCTAGTGTACACTTTAGTGGAAGCTTTTATTCTGTTTTCTTTTTCCAGTACATTATGATGGCAGTCTTTGGACTGAATCCACAATGCAACGAGCACAGTGTTTCAGTTTTCTTTCTTAACATCACTGGTTGACTTGAATTGTTACGGGTGGACAGTTTGCTGCAGATTGTTTGGAGTAAGAGACGACTTAACCAAAAAACAAGTGGCTGGCTTGCTTCAAGCACCTGGTTCATTTTCCTGAGTTTAATCCTTGTGTTTTGCACTATGTGATTATACGAGCAATCCGAGAAGTGTCAAAAGCATCAGATATCGACCTTAACAGGGGGATATACAAGCCTGTCCCTTTATGCACTTTTACTGCTTAACCCTCTTCATTCTGAGAAACCTCTTCTTCCTACATATAAAACCACTTCAGGCACTACAGCCTCTCATGAATCCTTACAATCACTGCAACATCTAAAAACCCTCTAGCCTCTTAACCCTCTGCAACCTCCTCCTCTTCTTCCTCTTCATTATCCAAATCCTCTGCAATCTCTTAAACATTTGCAACCTCTTCCTCTCCTTCACTGCCTGAAAGTTTCTCATCCTCACCTGCACACTGATGGTCCATAACCTACTCCTTCATCTCTGTGACTGCAGCAATTAATACTCTCCATCCGATCCCTTAACCCCTTAGAATGAAGAGACATCCCTCCTAACTTGTTAATAATTAATTATACACTAAAACTAGCTGTTGCCTGATCTTAGGATCCTTATGTGTCACTGGCCTCGTCACTGGGTCAGAGGGTAAGAGGAGCGAGAAAACGATGACTGTTGAGGGGATTTTACCTGTTTGGAAGCACGATAATTGTTGTAATGCAAACGGTTAAACTGCACCACCGATACTGGTTCGTTGGCCACGATGGAAATAAATGGCCATAATTACATTCAACTGCAAACATCTGTGTACAGAGTGGCTAGAGACCGAGAGAGAGAGGAAGAGAGCGAGCGAGCGAGAGAAAAACGGTACAACTCCATTAGCGTAATGCGCAGTGAAATTTCACTCACAGTGCAGAAAGTCGTTAAGTGCTCTCCATCTGTCTTTCTGAGTCGAGGAAAATTTCAGCACATTTATTATTTAGAATATCCTGGGCCTACCATTATCAAGCTCAACTTGCGAGAGCGCCTTTTTGACTTTTACTCAGTCATGGCTCATTGAATTATCCAGGACTAAATGGGCAGTTAAAACATACAGAATTCAAGCGACTGACATCTGAACACCACCAGCGAATTGTTTAAGCATACAGAACATGTAGCACTTGCTCTGTAGTTCAGCCTCTGATCTCTTTTTGTCATGGTTCTTTATATTCTTTAGCTGCTTGTCACGAGCTCAATTCATGTGTTTGTTTCATAAATTCTTGCATAATGAATTTGACTTATTACAAATGCAGAACTAGGGCAGAAGCTTAACTTTGTCTTTTTGAAAGATGATTGATTCAGGCTACCTTGCACCGGACAATCTAATGTAAAACACAGTAACTATGCAAAGAACCTGATGTTTTACACATGTAGCAGCTGCAGGAAAATCTTGGCCAGTGCTACAGTATATCTGACCAAACAGCCCATGTGAATTCACTGTCTTTCAGCTGCTGTCAGACAGGATCATGCCAAATAAACCAAAATGCAGCATGCAAAAGGAGTTTATCTGCCGTCCGGTTTGCTTCCTGCAACTTATTAACATTCAGCTAGGGGGCTTAAGGGTCTGTGTGATGGATGGATGTCGTTGAGGGGTCTGACAACTGATTAATGCCTTAATTATCTCTGCTGAAGACCTGCCACTCCTCCCAGAGCTGACAGAGTGAGCTGTGTGTGGCCTGACGAGTAACGTCGTGTTCAGGGCTCGCCCACTGCTATCTGCTGTACCAGGGTCACATTCATTTTCTTCACGAAGAAAAATTTGCACTTTTTGTGCTGTAAAGCTGTTCAACGGTGATGAAACAGTACAGTGGAGTGTTTTGGGATCTTTGCCACTGCAGTGAGCAAGACAGACAACTTCTCAATAGAGCCTCTTTATGTGTGGATCCAGTTCTGGTTTGCCCTCTGCATACAGAAATGCCCAAAAATATGAGAAATTTACCTTGAAACTGAATTGGCAAAATAATTTTATTATCTTCTAATCAATGAAATTATTGGGTCAATAGCTACAGTAATACATAGAAAAGACTATCAAAAAAATTGTTACTACAGAATTTTATTCGTATGACATTCAAAGTGCCAATAAGACGTATGTTGCTGTCTGTAGCAATACAAAAGTCTAAACAAGAACAATGAGAACTTATTGTTGTATGATTGGATATCAGTGAACGTTAGGAACAGAAGTGAACAGTGAAAACTAATGCGTTCATGATCTACTCACACTATTGTCAGGACTGAAGTTTGTATATTCACAAAACACACAAGTTAAATTTGAGAGGTGTTAAAAGTTCTACTGCAATTTTTGAGGAAGGATTTTGTTGTATTATATTGTTACGTATTCATGTTATCTGGTCTAAACCTTTTATTTATTTGGTGTGTGGGCACAAGAATACTAGCACTCTGCCATATACTGCACATTTTTTTCCACTCCAAAAAGTCACAGCGAAGAGAAACAATGCTGGGTTGGTGTGTCCAGTTGTTGAAATTGTGAAGAGCTCGTATTCACAAACAAGATGGAAGCCATGGCATGTATTGTATTTTGGTCTTTTGAGGCTACTGTAAGTGGATAAATAGATTTGCCATTGCAACATTGTTGAACATTGATCTAAAATGGCAGCTTTATGCTTAAAAAACGATGCAGTTTTCAACTCAGTACATGAGCTTATACAGCTCATTCTTTAAAAATTCTGAACTGAGGTTTTGCTAACTGATTTTAATCGATTGACCCCAAAACCTCACATTTATTATTAATGTTTTAAATCAGTGAACATTTCAGTAATGATCAGCACTGCAGTGGTCACCAAAGTAGTCAAGCATGTAATATTATGTGTGTTTACCCAATTATCAACAGAAATGAGAAAATTACAAACAACGTGGTAAATACCTTGTCACTGCACTTTTTTGTAAACTTAAATGACAACATTAGAAAATTCTGCAGTGAGCTAAAAAAAAAAAAATCACCTGATTTAAACCTGACAGAGATTTAAAATAAAACATTACATTATGACACATAAGCCTTCTCAGATCATTCTGATCTGGGGAGTGGCCTGAAGTGCAAAATTCTTAAAGCTTTTCTGCATAATTCAGTAGTGATCAGTTCTTTAGGGTTATACTGTACATTTCTAACATTTAAACTGAATTAATTATAAGGTCTGTCTCCTAGTTGGCACACACTTCAATATTAAGTGTGTAAGGCCATTTGAGGGAAATAATCTTTCTGTCTTGTTGTGTTAGGGTGCCAGTTTCATTGAGATTGTGGTTAAGTGAGAGTGTCCTTATTGCCAACAGAAGGTGTAATAGGCCATTCTTGTTAGGACAGAAATTTAAAGACAATCACTTTAATAGCCCTCAACAGCAGAATGCCATACAGTGCACATTCTCCTCTCAGTAAGGAAAACACATCAATTTAAACATGTGCAAAAACACATTTAACATTACATTAGTTAAATATATATGTGCAGTTATACAAATGTGTCTTCTCTTGACATATGTGCAAAGTATTTAGAAAAAGAATCACTTTCCTTAAAAAGAATCTTTCTCAAATGTGTTTATTTCCAAATGGTTTGAAGACTAAGCCTACTAGATATTTCAGAGAAGATTGTGTTGTATGTGATCTTATCATTTATACAGGGTGACAGGTGTTGATGCAGTGTGTGTGTGTGTGTGTGTGTGTGTACTGTATGTGTTCTTTGTTGCAGGTGTGTGATTGGTGCAAACATATTCGCCACACAAAGGAGTACCTGGACTTTGGAGCTGGTGAGCGGAGGCTGCAGTTCTGCAGTGCCAAATGCCTGAACCAATATAAGATGGACATTTTCTACAAGGAGACCCAGGCCGCGCTGCCTGGAGCACTGTGTAACCCAGGACATGGGGCTGGCGGAGAAAGTAAGCTGGAGTGCAGTGGAGGGGTACAGCTGCTCACTCCTGAATCCTGGGGAACGCCATTAACAGACCTCCGCCGTAAAGCACCATCACCAGGGGGGCCTTCCACCACCTCTGCTTTGGCCCTTTCAACTTCTTCTGCCACCTCACCCTCAGACAATGCTGCTGTCTGCTCGCCGTCCTCCTCCTCCTCAGCCAAGATTCCCACACCCAGACCCCACGAGAGCCCCACACTTCCTCCTCCTCCTGTTCCCACTTTGCACCCATCTGTTGGGGTTCCCTCTGGTAGCCCTCCCATGGTGATGACACCCCGGGGACCCATGCCCCTGCCTCTGTTCATGGAGCATCAAATGATACAGCAGATGCGTCCACCATTTCTTCGTCCCTCTCCTCACCCTGCAGGATCCAATAGCCCCCTGTCAAACCCTATTATCCCTGGTATTGGTCCACCACCTCCCCCTAGGACCATTGGCCCAGCATCAAGTCCCATGCACAGGCCCCTGCTGTCTCCACATGTCCACCCTTCCTCCAATCCCAACCCTGGAATGATGCCCCCCCACCATGGTCTCCCCATGCCAGGCCTGCCCCCTTTCCCCCCAGTCAACATGATTCCCAATGGACGCATTCCTCTGCCTCCAATGATGAACTTTGGCATGCCATCCTTGGCCCCATTGGTACCCCCACCAACTCTCTTGGTCCCTTACCCCGTCATTGTACCACTTCCAGTCCCAATCCCTATTCCAATCCCAATTCCCTTCAGCCCCAAAGCTTCCAGAGACCAGCCGCAGAGAAGTGGCTCCGTACGAAGTGCTCCAGAGTCCTCTGAAGCTTCAGCATCTGGGCCCCACTCTCCAGGTTCGTCTGGAGGTGACAGAGGTGAGCAGAGAGTAGAGCCAGCTGGTACAGAGCGTCTTTCTCCTTTACGCTCAGAGAGAAGCAGTATAGCATTGGTGGACTTGACTGTGAAGGCAGAGGACAATTTGGGAAACCTGTGTCTAACTAGTGGCCTCGGACTGATGGATGGAGTGATTGACCTAACTGTGAGCCAAAGGTCATGCCAACAACAGGTAATTCAGAGGATGCTACCTGGGGTCCAGGTCAAAGTAGAGGCAGAGGCTGAAGTAGGATCTCCACCAGCTGCTGGGAAGGGAAGGGAAGGGAAAGGTAATCATGATGGGGGGGGGGTTGGCATCTCACAGGGCCTCCTCAGTGTTTCAGAGCTGGAAGGGGTCACATTCCCTAACACTGTGGAATCATCAGGTCTACCCTCCAGCAACAGCAGCCCCTCTTGCAATGCTGATCCTCCAGTGAAACAGCTAAATCCCTGTATCTCTAACGTTACCCCACCACCCCTACCCAGCACAGCACGGACCCAGCCCCAACCTCTGCCCCAGCTCCAAACTAGCCCTGCTGCCCCATGTAACGTTATAGTCAATGGTACAGGATGGCATTCGCTTCTCACTCCTGCCTTTGAGTCTTGCCCTGACCGAAAAGGAGACCACGTTGCAGGAGAAGGAGAGATCAAGGAGCAGCCAGCCAATGGTGAACTGGAGCGTGAGGCACTGAAAGAGAACAATTGCTCAGTTGGAGAATGGGAGCAGGGGAAGCGGGGCACAGTGCAAGATGAGATGGCGGACACATTTGAGGGTAAGCCAGAACCTGACTCCAACTTGGAGGAGGGTGAGCACGCCTATGCCCTGCCACTGTTGTCTACCGGAGGCTGTGTGGTCATCCAGCCTGTGCCAAAGCCCGGCTCTGACAAGACGGCCATCCTGTCCTGCTCCATCAGTGCCCCTTTATCAGCAGCCGGGAGCCCAGAGCTGGAGCCGCCGCTGAAGAGGAGGTGTCTGCGAATTCGCAATCAAAACAAATGAGGTTGGTTCATGAGGTTGTGTGCTCCCAGAAACATTTCTATGCAGTTGTGCACACTCTGTATTTAACTATAAATTTACACTGATTTATTCAGTGACATTTTGGAATTCACTGTAGGGTACCCATCAAATAATCAGTCAGTTTTGGTGTTTCAAATATCTCTTACTTCCCACTGTATATATATGAACTCTCATTTACTTCCAAAATGCTCTTTAATTTTAGAGTTTACTATACATTCTGAGTCTTACCATCTTAAAATGTGTGTATTCTGGCAACAGGGTTATTTTATGCTTTCTATTCCAGTGTAGCATGATGATGGGTGCAAAATGACACAATTAGACTGAACACTTCATCAGAATTTCACAATGTGATGCTTGATTTCAGGTTAGACACAGTGTGCGCTCACACAGAGAGTATGGAAGAGGTCAAACAAGCATTACCTGAATTTTTATTCCAAAAAGAACATGAGCGCATGAGTGTATTTGAACGTCACCTGTTGGTTACTTGCAGGGACTGACTCTGAAAGCCCTTAAAGGGGTTAATTAACCAGGAGGGTACATGATATAAAGCCCATTTTTGAAAAGATGAAGTGACCCAGCACAGCTTAAAAGGGGTTGATACATCTAAGTATGGAAGGGGATATGTCAGTATGTCTTACCCTGAGCACTTAGACACCACAATTAAACATGTTAACGACATTAAAATAATATTTTCAATGCGATATGAGATAATCAAATAAATTATTCCAAATGGCAACACACTAGATATCATGAATATGCTTTTTTTTCATACATTTCCTACTGGATCATGTGCTTAGCCAACACATACATTTTCTAAAAATGCACACATTGCTCCTTTTTATTTTTTTACAGAAAGATTACTTGTTGCTTTACTTTGACTGGCAGATTACCTCCACGAATGGGAATGGGAACTCTTTCATGACAAAGGATTTATTCATCACATTAATACAAATTTAATGATGCACTCCTCGAGTTGTTAATTAAATGAAATCGTATTGAAGTGCAATTGAAGGCCAATTCAAGTTGTGGTAACATGAGGCGAGTGCTCTGAATTAGAGTAATTAATTAACGACAAGAGATGGAAATCAAGCCCCGTGCACCGTTAGTGCTGCTAAAAGGAGCTGAAATGAATCATAGTGATGGAGGAAATGTACCGTAACGTTCAAATAGCTTAAGATACACATTTTTGATTACTGATAAGGGAGAATGACAAATCTTTTGGCTGTATCTCACCTTCCCCACTTGAATTATTATTATTATTCATTATATTCTGAATATTTCATATATTATTTGGCCAGAAGTGTCCTCGAGCTGATAACAATTGCATGTACCATAGAGAGTAAACACAAAGTTAGGAGGCAGTGCTGAAATTCTGCATTCTCTTCAATTTGATCCTCTGTTTTTAACTCCAAACTGTTCTTGTATGATCCCTCATTCTCACCTACCTTAAAGTTAAAGTTGGGGCTGCCTGCTCAACTCCATGCATTAACTTTACAAAAAAAGCTTTGGGGTGGGGTGGGGGTGCGCGCCTTGTGACTCTAATTCACCTCCCACTCTGTTTCACAGATGGACGCTCTGAGGACCACAGTGCCATCAACGACACTCACTTGTCCACCCCCCACCTCCGAATCCAACCCCTTCCCAACTACACCACCAGACACACGCACACACAAAACATTTTTCTCGTCCTCACTCATCGTCCAGTCTACCAGCACCACAAATCGCCTTTGACGACCTATGAGAGTCCACCCAAACATGTTGATGTGTATCATAGTAGGGCAGAAAGGACTCCTTTTGTCTATGTAACAGACATTCTGATGGACTGAAACTCTACAGACTTGATGTCATGGCCAGCAGGATCGCTTGACCTTTGTACTGCAGACAGTATCCATGCAACAGGAGGACTTCACCCCACTGCTTCTCTCCTCATTTAGAGACCCACACTGGTCTTATAGCTTATCCACCCTCCTCTATCAAAGCTCTCTGTATTGTCTGTTACTATGGAACAAACTGTAGTGTCCTGTATTCAAAGCTGCTGCTGGGACATTAGTGAAGGAGCCCCATAGAGAGATTTCCATCCCTAAATGAAAAGCTCCTGTTTTGGTCCAACCTGGTGCCACACTGCAGGTACAAAATCTCCAATAAGTGTTTTTTTTCTCACACAACTTGTCACTAAGGTATAGACAGATGTCACTAAATTTTGATATTAGAGCCACAGAGCTGGCAAAAAAAAAACAAAAAACCTGACACAAGGTGTTCTGGGTGATAGTGATGGTGTTAGCTACAAAGAAGCACAAGCATGAATACGGTAAATGTAATCTGACTGAAGGACAATTTCAAAAGATAGAGGCTGGAAAACAGGCGTTGGACATAAAATCACCAATTGTGTTGGGAATTATTCGTACTGAATCAGCAAACCGGGGGATAAAATATTAACCTTCACCAGCAAGTAATGGATGTGTGGGTGCCATGCTAGTAACAGTAATAGAGGCCCCTGCTGTTTGCAAGGCCTACTACACCTCCAAAACAACTGGGAAGGCAAGGCAATGTAGAAACACTGAAAATGGGTACTTGCATCCGCAGGCTAGTTCACAGTCTTTTCTATAATGCATTACCAGTCATGTTGCTGTAATGGGTTAGTTTGAGACTGACTGCACTGAATTTAGAGGGGGCAGGGGGAGGCCAGCTCTTTCATAAATTATTATTTTGGGACCTGGAGGAAAAATGCTCAAATAACTAAACTCACTGAGGACAAACTCATTTTTGAGATAATTTGAGACCTTTAAAAAAAATGTTTCCTCTGGCTGGTCCACCAATCCTGCCATGTTGCTTAATTTTTTTGCCATTTATTTCTGTTTTAAGCCAAATTTAAAGCAAGTATTGTCCTTGATTCAGTGCTCTGTGTACAACTTTTTGGGCAGTAAATGCAACACAACTGTCACCCATCTAGTTTGATGTGATCCAGTTGCACTGCATCTTAAGCCTGTGAACTGGGACTCAATCAAACAAAGCCAGCATTAAGTTTACACTCCTATGGAGGACGTACATTGTACCAGTGCGACGCAAGGTATTATCATATGCCAAAGGCCTCTGGTGTGTTGAAGCAAAACATGTCAGTTTTTTACTGGAAATGGAATTTCAAATTAAAGATTTGACCAGATAATTTACAGTTGCCAAAATAAAAAGCACTTATTTTAAAAATGAATAGAAGACATTGGACAGCACAAGTGGATGTCAAAAGCAGTATTACCGTTGTCTCTGTTTATAGTTTACTCAGTCCATAAAGGCCTATGATAATTCACACTGCGAGTAAAAGATAATGGAGAACTTGAGTGATCCGTAATCATGAGTTACATTAGATGTGTGTATTATTTTGAAGTTCCGTGCTATCTTACTGTTTTTCCTGTAGCCTTTGTTTTGGTTGATTCTGTCATGGTGAGACATTGTGCGATTCATTCTGTGTCCAAATTAGGCCCAACATTTACTTGTACACACATTCACACGTCACAAGCATACCTACAGTACTCTTACTCATGTCACACACGCAGACAACACAATGCATATAGTAAATTTAACTGTGTGTGTGTGAGACAGGTGCAAGCAGAGAACCCAGCTGAGATTACAGAGTGTTGACTCAGAGCAAGCAGTGTGCAAATCTATCTGTTGCCTGTTAGTCAGGCATTGAGGCTTAGCTTGCCACTTGCCAAGGCACTGCTTTGGTGTCACTTTAAGCATTTCGTTGCCCCTGATTCATTTCTCTCAAAGCAAACGCAGTGAAAATCTCAGTAACTCTCGTGTTGCTGAGTTGCATTTGTCCATTAGTAGAGATGTTGCTTGTTCTAACAGATATCATAAGCACAGCATTTCTGAAATTACAGTGTGTATATATAAAGAATAGAAATCAAGCAATTGCTGAGATCTCCCTGTCGAGCCGTCAGTTGTACGTCAGTTGTTGATGTAACCGACACTGTAGTTTCTGTGCTGTCAAACAAATGTGGGAGTCATACAAAACCAGGGCCATAGCCAGGATTCCAAAAGTCATTAGCCCCCCAACACCCCCCTCACCATTTTGAACTGAAAACAGAAATTACATTTCTCAATTCCTTCAATTTTTCATATTTTATTTATTCAGTTATATGTTTAATTATACTTTATGCAATTGTTTCTTATCAATATATATATACTTTATATACTATATTATACTGTATAGAATGTAAAGTCCCCCCCAAAACATACAAAGAACATGACCTCAATATCCTCAATGGTAGCTACCCTGTACAAAACTCACCCACTACAGCTCTGTTTTGTGTGAAACAGGACAGATTGTTTTCATTGTTTGTTAGACAGTGAAGATGTGTTAAATAAAAACTAAGTTACTACTCTCATGTCTTTCAGTGAAGTAATTGTGAAGCTACAGCCAGCTGGTCGTAAGCTTAGCATAGCATAATGATTGGAAACGGGGGGAAAAGCTAGCCTGGCTCTAAGGTAAAAATTGTGCCTACCAGCACCTCTAAAACTCTAATGTGATCAACACATTATATCTTGTCTGATTCCACCTTTTATGCTAAGCTTGCTAACCAGCTGCTTGCTGTAGCTTCATAATGATATTTCCCAAAATGTCCATTATTTCTTTACATTTGCTCCCCAAAAGGAAAAGCTCATCGTTTTGCTTACCTTTTCTTGACCTTTCTTCTCATGCCACCATGAGACTGAACTTAAAATTTTAGTCCGACTATAAGCTGATCAGAATATCTTCAATTATTATCTTTACCAGAAATTTCATTGTGATTTTAAAAGGTGAGGTTAGGTAGATTAATCATGCCTCTAACCAAAATCTTTTGCTATGTTTGCGTTTTCTCCTGCTTGACACCTTCACACACACACATTTAGACACACACAGACACAACAACATGCATGTGATGTCTGATCCTAATTTGCACCATATTTTGTTGGCGTCGCAAATGGTATACTGTCTGAGACAGGCACTGAAGATATGAGAGCCAAACTCTCACGTGCAAATCCTGGACCACTGACCCAGTCTTTGTGGTGGCAAACAGACTCGTGACAAATCTCCAGCATTCCTTTTTTTGATGATGGACTACAGGCCTGGTCAACAGCCTGAATTATGCAATGACAACTAACTCCAAACCTTATATAGACAAGTGGTCCACAGACAAAATAAAACATGATGTGACTTCATGTTACTTTTCAAAAACAACAAAGAAGTTGCCTTAACTCTTGCTTGTATAATCCCCACAGTTAAGACAATGATGCTTGCTTGTAAAGAAGACTATCCCTTCTTTGTACAAAATGAAATATACCAGAAACAACAACAAATTTGTTATCTTGCTCGTGTCAATGTGTACATGATCAGCTTTTTCTGTAACTTGTACGAACCCTCACATTTTTGCTAAGAAGAAATCCTCCTTGCGAATTCCTTGTTCCTAAACATTCAATCCGTTCAGCGTTTTAACTTGTGGTGGACTGTCAATCTTTTTGTGTACATTTTATAGTATTATTTATTGTTGACAAGTTTTGCATTTGCAAATAATAAAAAAAAAGGTGAAGTTGGTTTGACCTGAGCATTCTGTTCCAATGTAAATGCCTGGTGAACAGTGAAAAGTGTTTTTTAATGATTAAAATGGAGAAAACGGTGATATGAGGAGATGATCTTCTGTCTTTTTATTATGACGTTGTAACATGTACATAACATGTGGCCAAAACTGCTTTGGAAAATAATCTTTTTTTGTGTTGTAACAGTATTTGTTTTATCCAGTGAATTGCTCATGAAGACAAATAAATAAGAGGCACACACAATAAGATGGGTCATCTGCTCATTATATGGACATGTACAAGGAACCTGCACACATACAGGTCATACAACAGAGTGTTAACTTTAGAAGAAATAACATAAAAACTGTAAAACCTACCATCTTTCTTTCAGCATTATTTATTGGGAGATTTTGTCTTGATTGACCACTTCATCACATGATTTACAACATGTCAGAGAACCACCCAGAATCCTGAGAAAATCACAATTATTAACGGGCATGTGAATTTCAGAGGTGTCACATTGTTAAGTCAAACTTTCTTACAATAAAACCTTTGATATGAACACTGAGAAAAGCTCTGCAGTGTGTGAGAGGCGACAATTTCTGGCAAGTTGTAAAATTATGAATTCTAAAATCTACATATAGCAAGATGTGTCTGAAAAAATTTAATTACAGATAATCTACAGTGTTGCCCGTTAGGAATGCTATCTGACCTTATCTTTATAAAATGGCATTGAGCTACAAATTGTCAACCTGTTTTGGATAAAGTTAAGCTTTAAGAAGCAAATGAAAACCAACTCTAAAATGTTATTAATAATTTGGTGATTACATTCCTCAACACAATTCAGAATATTGAAGCATTCTTAACTAGTTAGGCTTTGGTTATACTTTTAAATATTGATGACTAAGATGAAATGGATTAATAATACAAACAGCCCTATATAATGACCTTAGTATACTTCTTATTGTTGCTGATAATTAGCCCACCAGTGATGTTTGTAATCAAGCAATTATTTATTCATTGGTTGATACTGGACTAATAAAATGTCACACATTTAAAAAAAAAAAATCATTTCATCACCAGTGGAGGAGGATATAGTGACATGAAATATACGTACTTAAAGTGAAGCAACAAACAGTTTTAACACATCCAATTGCTTTGATCTCATTTGTTAGTGCCTACAGTTGGGGGGACTTTTAGGTCACAGCTCTGCAGATGAGAAAATGTGGCTTTTGTGGTCTCTAGCTCCATCTTATGGCTTCTGAATGTACTGGCCCGCTGCTTAGTAGGGAGATAATGGGGAGATATAAACAAGACGTGGACATAATGTCATGATTACACAATAAAATACATCAAATGCAACAGCTGAGTGGAGCTGAGTAAAGATAAGGAAGATTTTTTTTTGTTGAGGGTAAATTGGACTGCATAAAATTGTATATTGTGTATTTATCACATATGCACAGGCAAATATATGAGATATTATAGTTATAAATGATCTATTTATAGATTTCCTAACAACACTACAATGTACCTTATTTCTAAAAATCTTTGTCAGGGATAGAACATTATAAAATCTTGGACTTTTTGCAATCATTGCCACTGGTGTTTTCTCTTTCCAAATATTGAAATTAAGGTAAAAAGGAATCCCCATGAATCGCCACCTTAACGCGGTGGAGGGGTTTGTGTGCCCCTGTGATCCTGGGAGCTGTGTTGTCGGGGGCAATAGCCCCTGGTAGGGTCTCCCAAGGCAGGGTTCTCCCGAACAAACGTCATGGAGCTGCCAATCAGTGGGCCCACCACCTGCAGGGAAAGGCATTGGGGTTGGCTGCGTTGCAAGCCGGGTGGCAGGCAATGGCGGGGACCTAGGCGTGCTGACTCTTGGCAGCGCGGACTGGTTCTATCTATCGTCACCTATCTGGCGGGGAAGGAGCAGGAGCTAGTGCGTGACGTGGAGCGGTACCAGCTAGATATAGTTGGGCTCACCTCTACGCATAGCACTGGATCTGGAACTAAACTGGATAGGGGCTGGACTCCTTTTCTGGAGTTGCCCAGGGTGAGAGACACCGGGCGGATGTGGGGATACTGGCTGAGCACCAGTGTGTTGGAGTTACAGGATACATGTTATATATCGCAATATTTTTAAATCTCCTCTAAAGGACTTCATAAATGCACAATTTAACCCTTTGATGCATACAATCACCCCAGTATGATGATTCTAGTAGTCCCTGCAACCTATGTCTGCATTAAAACATTCTTTAATCTTAATTATATTCGTTAA
>JBBPCS010000374.1:1344183-1356511 GCA_037974645.1 Hollardia meadi | reverse complement strand
ACAATTAAATAAAACCAAAGAAAGCAATTTCACTCAGGAGCTGCTGCAACAGGCTGCCACTCTCACGGCGCCATCTTCGCATTTCCCAGTCGCGCATAACTTATTTTTCTGCCACTGCCGGCCGTCTTGCCGATCTCTCCTTGCGTTCCCACCCTCTCACTTCCACTTTTTTTTACTTCCCTTCTGTTAACCAACTCAGCGTTGCAGACAGCCCTTGCTGTTTCTCTGCCTTTGAAGAAAGCGTAATAAAAGGACCCCCCCACTGGCATTGAAGAGATTTCTGTTTTCTGCCAAGACAAGAGGCGCATATTATTTCAAAGACTGTAGCAATGCAATCATAAGCACATAAGAATGCAGCATAGCCTAACACGTGCAGACAGTGCAAAACAGGTGCAACTGTTTGACATCTCTGCATGGTTGCCGATAGAGTGGTTGACGACACTTGCAGTTTATAAGTGGTTTAGTCCTCACTTATCATTGCAAACACAGACACAGACAGACAGACAGACAGACAGACAGACAGACAGACAGACAGACAGACAGACAGACAGACAGACCCACAAATACCATACGCAACTGGAAATAATCTCCACACCCTGCCATATCATTCTCAAATCATCATTGATCACAGCAAAATTTCTCTTTTTTTTATTTTTTTATTTTTATTTGTTTCTCTTTGATTGTTTTGTTTTAACATGATAATATGATGCTCCGCTGCCTTCAGCCATGTACCCTAAGGACAGGCAACAATTGATCATACTTTATCAACATCCTTGTGCCCAGGGCTAGCAGACATGAACCCCTCACCCTCTGTATGCTCTTTGCACTCTGTGTACAAAATCATCCCTGAGGCGTTATCCCCGCCCTGTGCATTCATCTCGCAGCTTACAACTTAGAACTTGCTTTGCGACCCCATCTTCACCACCAACAATTCACCTTGACTATACTGCCTGTAGTGTTAAGAAGCAGACTTCTTTTCTTCACTTGTTCTCCATCTAATTAGTGTCAATGCTCAATTCCTCTCCACCTCAACATGGGGCTCTCTCTCTTCCCACCCACCATCAAAGCTCTCAGTACAATTAAGTGTGTAAAGCGAGGCCAGGAGGGAAGAGAAAGGAAAAAATAAAAGGCAGACGTACCATCTTTGAAGTGCAAAGTGAGATGGGGCAGGTAACTCTCGTGTGGGAGATCTGCCAGGTTTGCAGCACTGCTGGCAAGTAACATGTACACTGCTAAAGTCTTAGAGCATCTATCCAGATGTTTTGTTCTTCGCCTTATGTGTGAGCAGACAAAACCAGATTAGAGTGCAATTTATGTTGAAAGCGTCATTTGTAGATGTTGATGAGAGGGGATAATGACTGCAAAGAGTATCATGGGACAGCAGGATGTAGACTTGTTGAAACCTGCTCAAGTGCTCTATCGCATGACAGCATCGTCTTTGATTTATCCAACTCTCCCCAGCTGAAAACAACTGGACACCCCAGCCTCCCAAAAAACAAGGTGTGCAGGCATATCCTTTCTGATTGGCTCAGAATTTAGAGGCTATCTGGATTTGTACTGTGTGTCTCTCTGTGTCTCTACATGAAAACAAAACCACAATCTGACTGCAAGAGCCCAGTGAGGAACATCCCTTTAGAGAGTCATGAGAATGCAGTACACAGCCAGGTTCATGACTTGGTGAAAGTAACACAGAGAGAGAATGAGCAGGGGACTGACAGAGGAGAGAAACAAGGGGAAAAGGGCAGCAACACAGATAACCAGGTCGAGGAAACCCCGCAATTTTTGAAATCTCACACAAAAAACACACTTCTGCACAAACTCACACAGAGTTGGGTACTGGCTTTGGAGTGTTGGCATCAAAGTGGACGATGAACTGACATCCTGTTGAGGTAACATTCATCTGAGCTGCGGCCGAGGCTCAGGAGGTAGAGTGGTCATCCACTGATCAGAGGATTGGCGGTTCAATCCCCAACTCCTGCAGTCAGCGTATCGAAGTGTCCTTGGGCAAGATACTGAACCCCATATTGCTCCTGAAGGCATAGCCATTGGTGTGAGTGTATGTGTGAATGGTTACCGCTCCCGATGAGCAAGTGGCACCTCAGATGGTAGTCTCTGCCACCAGTGTATGAATGTGTGTGTGAATGGGTGTATGTGACAAGTGTTGTCACACTGACAGAGGACTGTTGTCACACTTGTCACCTCAAGCGCTTTGAGGAGTCGGTAGACTTGAAAAGTGCTATATAAATGCAAATCCATTTACCATCCCAGTAAGGGTGTACACCAGTGAACCAGTACAGAATTTATGTGTGTGTGTGTGTGTGTAACTGTGTCTTTTTAATTGCAACAGTGCTGCAGCACACTACAGTTCCACATTTTTGTGTGAGTGCACAAGCAAACCATTGTGATCATGTGATTACCCGACTCTATCTCAGGCTTTCCACACAAAGTGTGTGAGGTGGACACAAACCTGCCATCAATGTGTGGATTTAAAAGTAGTCATACTTGTTGATATGTCTATATTTTCTTTACCTATGGATGGCTTATAACAGTGTGTTTACATGCTGCTGCTTCAGTCATTGCAGTGGAACTAGTGGAAATCAATGACCCTGCGAGAATGAATGAGAGACTGGAGAAGACAAAGAACTGTAGCAGTCTCAGCTAAGTTGAGTGGGTGGGAGGCAAAAGTGTAAGTCGGGTTACATCTGGGTGGTTCTGAGAAACTTTCAAATCTTCAAATCAGTTTTAATGTATTGTTCAATTATTTCTGCTTCTTCTGGAGTGAAGTGAAATAACCTACATGTGACAGGGAAAAAATGGCCCGGTCCTCCAACCGCTTGACTTGCAACAGGTTTGCTAAACTGCAAATTTATTTAAAAAAATGAACACAAGCACAGGAACTCGTTGGATGTCTGGAACTGAGGCTTGGTTAGTGATCCGTAAAATCAATCCTTTGGAGAGGCAGGCACTGTATCAAACCAGCACCTACTGACACAGTGAATTGGCCACAGCACAGAAGACTGACTTTATGCCAAGAGGTTGTTTCACAAGGAATCAAACATTTGTTGCATTTAACAACAATCAAGTACTTTTCGTCAAGTGCACAAACACAAAAATATTCAAAGTAGTTATTTATTTAGTTAGTTTATTTCACAGCAGTTAAGTTGATAATAGCCTTCCTGTGTATTACAGGCTTAATTATGAGAAACTAATTAGCTTAAAGGGACTAAATTGCTCACACACAGGTGCGCACAGACACATTTTGTTATTAAGCATGCCTCACAGCATAGATTCTATTTTAATGGCACTAATGAACACAAAACGACACTTCAAGAAAAAAATATCATACCAACTTAAACTACAACATAAAGTAGGTTACCATATAATATGATTACTAAACTAAAACTAAAAGATTAATCATGATTTCACCAACTTTAATTGAGCATCGCTCCACCAAGGGGTGAATGCATGCTTGCCGCCGCATAAACCTCATTGAGCCATGCTGCAGCCAACCTGAGACAGCCCCCCACCAGCTCACACAAAGCCATGTCTCGCAATTAACTGGTGCCGACTACACTACTGCTAGATGGAAAGCACTGTTTTAGATGTTTCGCTGCATTCAGCCCTAACTGATTTTAACATGTACCTGAATCTCTGTGGTTCAGACTTTAGTTTCACCCCTACTTTATTGTTCGAACTCCCAGATATCAGTGTAAGGAATGTGGGTGTGTCAAAGTTCAAACACATGCTTCTGCTTGATGCCCTACAAACTCTCTCTCTCCCTCCAGCACGTCTAGCTCACCATTTTCCTCTTCCTCTTCTCAACCCCATGAACTACCTGCTGCTTAAATTATCTGGAGTACCTGATACCAGAATATCATGAACATTATTGTGAGCACTAACTATGTGTGCACCAGCTCATTTGATAGGATTTCAATCATATACTAAAATTACGTTCGCACAAATATGTTTAAACCTGTGTTTATATGAACATTTCAATCTAACAACAGTCTTACTTTCATAGCCACAAACTGCTGGCTTTTATTGTGAAGAAGCTATAAAATTAACAGAAATTTGTCGGTGGTGCTATTCTTCAATAAAAATTGGCATTAACAACAAGATATGGACATATTTGGTGCTTCTAAGTTGTAAGATTGGTGAAAAATATGAGGGGGAAATTGCACAAACAGCCACAGTGTTTGTCAGACAGAGAGCTGCAGACAACAGGCTCTTTTTATCTTATTGGCAAAAAGTCTGAACAGGTGTCTCTGCTGGGTGGGCTTGTGTTGGGAGATTGGACAAACCATCAGTGGTTTTGTGGTCCAGTCCAGAGTATGAGCATAAACAGGTGTAATTTTATGCGACCTGAATAAACCGGCATTTGTCTGGTGTTGGTGTGCTAGCAGCATGCAGCTAGTTAGGAGAAGCCCCGGATCAGCCGATTAGCTCAGCGCGACAGGCTGCTGCTTCCCTGTTGTGTTCATGAATGTTTCATTTGGAACCTGGATACAGCAAGAGCGCTTTGCCTTTCTTCCAATTTTGCCCAATGGCCACTCGTGGCATTGCAGCTAAAAATTTCCCTGTGGCCCAAAAAGCATTTTCCCCATTGACCACCGTTATAAAAGATAGACAGTGCAAGATAGTGATTGGCTTTCGTATTTGTGACATACCAAATCTAGCTCGCTGGGTGTACGTTTGGATCTCATATTTTGAGGAAGTGCACAGACATCTCCCCCTTCAGTAGAGGAACGTAACAAACTTTGGACCAATACAAGTCAGTATTGTCCAGGTCAGACATTTTAGGGGATTTAGGGGTAAGAAAAACACATTTTTCATTGGAGGGGGTCTTTTAGAAGAAAATAAGTTGAAAAGTTGTTGTGACAAATAAAAAATGTGTGTCACAGTTGTTCAGATGGATTCTGGTGCGCTACACTATCATTTGTGGGCTCCCATATGTTCCACTCGTGATGGGCTGTGTCACTTGCGACACCTAGTGGTAAAGGTAGGTATACAGGTCCAGTCCGCTCATTGGCTCCAGTTTGAATGTTTTTTCACCGCCCCAACCCTATGAGTTAGTTTTCTCAGTAGGTAACGCTGTGACATAAGAAGTTACTTTTAATGGCAATAATCTTGTAATGCAATGAGTTAAGCCTACTTCAAAAAGTTACGTTACCCAACACTGTTATACACAGAAGTATAGGAGACGAAAAGTTACTTTAGTAATATTTTTATATTTTAATTGTGATAGACCATCACACCCTGGACTTGAGAGTCTCCAATTCACCTAACGTGCAATATAAAGTCTTTGGACAGTGGGAGAAAACCTGAGCACCCAGAGGAAAACCACAGAGACACAAGGGGAACACACAGACTCAACAGTGCAACAGTGATAATGACTGAGCCACTGTCCTGTCTTGGACTTTATTGTGACATTAAAAACTACAGTTCATATAAAATCACTATACATTTTAGGATTTTATGGCATTTGTTGGAATTTTATGTTATATGGCTTGACATGATAGAGAACCTTTACCAAATGAAAATAGAATGCAGATGATATTCAAGAAAAATATCCAAGATGTTGAATCAGTACAGTATGTACTTGTCGTGCCCCAGGGCGATTCAATTTGCCACAGTGAACGTTTGCTGCTGTATACTATAGCCAGAAATGAGTGAGTTTATCCCTCTCCTCAATCTGTTGTATCACGTCAGCACTCAGCTCGATAGAGAATAAAGACAGATTGAAACAATGACTGAGAGATTACCCTGGGGGATTTTCTGGGAAAATAGGTACATTTTCAGACTCACATTGGCTATCACCTCTACAACAGTGATTTGGACATAAAAGCTAAAACAAACATGCTGAGTTCACAAACTTAAGACTTTAGTGAAGCAGCTCCAGATCATTAAGTCTTGTGTCTCTTTTCCAAAAAGAATGTGATATGCTGTTATATACATAAATTAATAAAAAAAAAGATGCCATGAAAATTTGCTTTGCATCATACTTGCAGAGACTCAAGAACCAGCTGGGATATAGTATAAAAATTAGAAAATGTATCTGGAATATTTAAACTTTTAAATACATATTTTTTTATTTTTTAATAGTCTATTGAGGTCTCACATTGATAGAATGTATTGCTTAATTACAGTAACGTCCTATAAAAACATCATTCATGGAATCAAATCATCATTGTACAAGAAAGCAAGTTTACCAACCTGAATCCATATTTCAACACCAGATGCATGGATCATTCAAGAAACAGTAAAGATCTTCAGGCACAGAAGAAGTGATGCATTTTATGCTGTTTTTAGAAGCAGTGAACAGTTAGTCTGGGAGAAGCAACAAGGCTGAAAGACACACAGAAACAACCTTTACCAACAGAAAATCCAAGGACAGGTGTCTGCGATGTTTTTATCTTGTTTGAGGATGTTTCACTGCAAAATCACAAATTTTTACAGACCTTCAAATTGATAAGACATGATAGATGGGCTACACAGTCACTGACTTCGTCAGAGTGGAAGAATTGTGCATAGTTGAGTTGGCAAAATAATTAAAAATGGAAAGAGAAAACCTATGAGGGAATAGAAAGCTAAATTGATAAGGGGAGATACAATTTTAATGTTGTAAAGTATCAATAGACCGACAGTGACATTGTGGCTATAGCATAGTAATAATAGCTTTATTGCTTGAAAAGCCAATAACTATGAAGGTCAAAGCACTAAAATGTGGCATTTTAAGTTGGCATTTGGGTACAGCTGCTTCTCATGGTATCTTTCTTTCTCTCTTCCTCTACACCAGGTCATTTCAGTCTTCCTGTCCTTTCACACACGCATCTTTACATTCATTACATCTCAGCGGGTGGGGTAGAGTCTGTGTGTGTGTGTGTGTGTGTGTGTGTGTGTGTGTGTGTGCGTGTGCGTGCATATGGGAGAAACGGTTAGAGCTAATCAAGTAGGAGGCCACCCGTCTTTATCAAAACCATTTGACACTAATGCCATTAGGTGAGATGCATAGCTATGTGAGTTCATAAAATTAGGGCTGCGGCCAGTGGCTGAGCTAGCACAGACGCTAAGGCTCCCATCCACAAGCAGTGTGATGAGATTAGCATTTGTGCGCTAAGAGCTGACAGGCCTCATCAGTTCACATCAGGAGCAGCAGGATGGGCTCACTGAGAGAAAAACCATACCACCCTTACTGGGTCTACTGTGGTGGTATTACTGTCTATGTGTGTGTGTGTGTGTGTGTGTGTGTGTGTGTGTGAGTAAGTAAGTAAGTAAGTGAGCAGGAAAGAGAGAAAAACAGAGACAGTGTGACTGATTATGGGCAGGTTAAGGGAGTGCGTGTGTTCAAACCGATAAAACCTATCAACAATCAACATGACCCAACCTCTGCCTGGGAAGGCCAGATGCTCCACAGGCCCCCGTGCCAATATCATTAAGAGCTGAGCCAAATACACTTGCAGATTCATGTTACTGATGGTGATGCTGATAGGTCAAATTGAGTGTTAAAAGTTCCAGCAACAAACGGACGACTTGCATGGAGCACTGATTACAGCAGACAGGCACTGGAACATGTTCTGAGGAGAGCAGACACTTGGACTGAGTTTTGTGTTCAGGCCAGTTCTGTCATTCTGGGGCAATGTGACCTTGTACAAGCAAAGCACATTAGCAGTTTTTCAGGCCAGGAAAAGAGCCGCTGTTAGCTAAGGCCATAGGAGGGCCTAAATGCTTCCTGCTGAAGGCCAACATGAAAAGGCTGCACCTCAGCAGCAAGCTTTAGAACAACCGCGGCTCCAGGGACTGTGATACCATCTCAGTACCTCAGCATGAGTTTTAGGATATTTTATTATATACAGCAAACAGAAAAAAGGACCCCAAAACAAACATTCTATTACTATCTCTGAATCCCCATGACAACCAAGAGTTTATGAAAGATCATGACCCCCCCAGGCTACAAATACATCTCATCCATCCTTTCCTACCAAACTAATGAAGTTACTGAGGCTACACACAACCTCCAGCAGGAAACAAAGGAAATCTAAGAAAATCATATTGATTATTAACTCTATGAGTTGTCAGAGTTTGGTTTGTGTGGGTGTGACCACAGTGGACATTCAAAAGTGCTTCTGTATCAATAAGCGTAACATTTAAAAGTGTATTAATTGTACTTTATTGCTTTTATTACAGTAAGGTATCGAATTGTCATCAACTCGAGAACTTCACATGTTCTGCCCCGCTTTGTGTATCTGTACAGTAATCCAGAGCAAGCCAGGTAGCTTAACACTTAGCAAGGCTAATTTCCAAACTGGCTAATTACTGAAACAAGTATTTACCAACATTACAGCGGTACATTAAATACACTTACCATTGACTAGACAGTGCAACATCATGAAATACAGAGAGAGAACCGAGTTATCGTGCTGCATTGTGCCTTGTAACAGTCATATTAAAATTGACATCATATCACAGCAGAAACATATAGCAGAGAGCCTGAGCAAAAGAGAAGCAGAAACTAACCCGTAATTTCAAGTAAAGGTTTAAAATAAAGTAACGTACAGTATATTTGGCATTTGTTTTGGCAGCAAAAATAGATTTTTTGGTCTGGCAGGGGTTATACTTATAGGGGAAACACAGATTTCTCTAAATCACTGCTCGATTCTTGCTAACGCTGTTCCCTCACTTTGTTCACTCTCTAGCTCGCTCAACCACGGCTGCGCTCTCCCGCCCAACTGTTTAGCCAGAAATAGGGGGCAGACTTAGAAAGGTGTGTTTACAAACAGCAACCAACAAATCCTTCATAGTATACCTTTACTCACTGGAAAGGTAAGCTGTAAGCAAACATCCACCCTGACGGGAGATTCAAATGGACATTTTATAATGCAAGCTCATATGAATGGGACCTTGTACCCTGCTTTAACAGACACATGATCTTTGACTTCAACCAGTCCTGAGCCTGCCTCAACCGAAGAGCTAATTAAAGGGCACCATCCGATGAAAAAAAAAAAGTACTGACTACACTGGTTAAGTTATGTCAGACATATTTCTGAATTTAACCGAAAAACAGGGTACAGAACCATTATTGTCAGTTTGATTTGAAAAACGACTGACACTTTGGCAACACTCAACGTCTATTAACTGAACAGTCTGACAGACTGTGTTAGTTGTTAGATGGGAGAGCCAAAAGCTTTTGTTTTACAAAGGCCTCATTAGCTTAGTAACCTTCGACAGAGATGTTTGTGAAGCATTAGTTCTTCAAGGCAGTCTGAAGACTGACTGAACCCCCCCCCCCCCAAATTATCTGCCACCATCTTTATCTCTCTGTCAGTTGATGTCTGGTTGTTTTAGTGAACATGCAAACAAAAGCTCCCCAATTCAGCCTCCTCAAAGAACAACTGCAAACTAATTTATTTTCTGCATCACTTCAAATCGATATAGTTGACTGTTGAGCTGGAGCCCTTTCCTTTCCCCAACAAAATACATGCAGTTTGCCAGTCCTTTTCAACCCCTCTGTCTTAAATCAATTTGTTGTATGCCTCATAAATTTCCCTCAGTGTCTGGAATCGACTTCCTGGACCTGGAAATTCCATCCCGAGAACAGTAAGTCATATTATTTTACACCAAGGAAGGGCAGGAAGACATCATTAAGCACTCCTAGGAAAGAAAAAGGCCTCCATTATCCATCTTTCTTAGTGTTCTTCTGCACCAACAAAACCCAGTTATCTACATTCCTCTCTATATTTATTCATCTTCTCCATGCGTCATTTTCACAAATCAGGATGGATAAAAGAAGGCAACCAATTGAAGCTCTTCTTCGCTGCTTTGAACAACTTTTTGAGCGAAGATTTTTTTTTAAAAAGTATCCCTCCTCACTATCAAGACTGATGAAACATATAGTACTGCACAAATAGAGATGGGTCAAACTCAAAGGAATTTGGAAATGGGGTCTCACGAGTGATGTTTGAGCCAAATCGTTTTGTCAGGTCTGCAGCTTGTTTTGGGGGAGAAAGCTGCAGAACAGAAAACATGGTGTCTTAACTGGGATTAGACCAGCGAGACAGGTGTGTAGCTGGTTGATAAGCCTCTAACAGCTTGACTTGGAACTTGACTATTGGAAGAACAGAAAATAGGCCTGCATTACTGGGGATATAAATGAGGCTTATCAAATGCCAGGCATAATTTTCTGTCATCTCCTCTCTCTCTATCGGTATCAGAGACAATCTCTTTCATCTCGATTTCTCTTCTGCTCTCCATCTGGTCTAGTTGCTCCTCTGAAGCCCATCATATTCCTTGAATGCACCCAACCTCCCCTAATCCTTCTTCCAGACTTATCTCACTCTTTGACAGTGTCTATCTTATTTTAATATTTTTTTAATATCATTTTAGCATTCTTGCTCCTCCACCTCCTTCCTTTGCCCTTTTCTGATCCATCATTTTCCATCACTATGCTGGCGGTGCTATCATGAATAATGAAAAAAAAGGGGGGAAAAAGCAGAACATTGAAAAAGAAACTGCTTTGTGCTGAGTCAGCTCCCAAAGCACTGACGGTATTTTCTCCAGTTGAATATGGAGTCGTGGAGGGATGAGGATGTAAATTATCTGCAACATTACAAGAAGAATGACTCGATTACAGTGATGTGAATTCAATGAGAGCAGTAAATCAACCGATTTCACTGCATGGATATATCCATACTTTGTCATCTTAGCATTGACATCTGTGTTGTTTACAGTATATGCATGCACATGGTGTACTGTATGTCTTCATTAGGTAGTTTACATATTGTCGGAATGTGACTGATATATCATGTTTTCTTCTCACATTTTATTTTCCCAAATACAGACTGTAAAAATACAATACTAGGAGAAACAGTGAATATCATTAAAATATTTTGTCCCTGGCAGAAAATAAGCAGATGAATACAATTCTTATTGTTTTTTTAGCCTTCAAATCCCAATCACAAGTATGCATTAATGTGTGTTTATGTGTGTATAAGCTTGTTTTTGTAAGTTAGTTTGTGCACACTCACAAGAATTTGGATATGCCTACCGCCTGCAGAGCTATCCATCACTGTGGACTGTGGGAAACTTGCTTTTCTGATCCAGCCAGATCCCATCTGATCCATGCTGCACAGTGGCCTCTAAACATGCTCCTATCTCCTTTTTAACACCAATTCAAAGAGTGGCTTAGACTGCAACATACAGCGCATGAAGGAATATTAATGCAGTTTATCTTTAGGAAACATCATGTTTTACATTTTCACCTGTCTGATTTTGCTGATTCTGGTGGAATATTACTTTAACGCTGGCAATGTACTCCAGAAAAAAAACATGCTAACTCTGACTGCATGTATTCATTTCAGTTCTTGAGTATTTGTGTTCCAGTGGCATAAAACCCAAAACAAAAAACACGTCAAGTTGTAAATAATATTAGGGATGTTAATGATTAATCGTTGATCGATTAATCGCCATTGAGAATTTAACCAATCAAAAATGTATTAACCAACAATGTGTTTTATGGATCATTTCTCCGGAGCTCTCATATACAGTATTAACTTTTATACCACAAGGGGGCGTACTTCACCTATGCAGTTCAGAAAAACTACTGAAGCAGTCTTGGAAATGGTGAGGCAAGAAGAAGAGGGCAAAACATTGTCCAGCATGGGACAATTACACTGTAAAAGAGGACAATAATCAATGTTAATATTGCGACAGCATCTTAAGATACAGCTCCAGTCAAACGTCAATGTTGTACCACCTGAAAAGTCAGTACCAGATGGTTGCAGTGCAAGCAAAAAGTGGATCACCATCCTCCCAACAAACTATCCTGTCTGATATATGTGCGAGTAGAGGCAATAACCCAGAGAATTTGCTTTATGGTGGAAAAGGACATGATGTCTATAAATGTGGTGGACGGTAAGAGATTTCATGAGCTATTGAACTACATAAAGATCACAAACCTAATGTGCTGCTACTTGTAGAATTTTTGAATTAAAATTTAAAATGAGAAAAAGACAGGAGTTTTGTATCTTATTAATTGATGATTAATTTGTTTATTGATTGTTACCGTGTTGAACATCGGTTAAGGAAAATGTACAAAATTTACTAAATAATATAATGCAGGCATAAACTCCATTGATTCTTCTTGGAACTTCACTGATTCTTGCCTGAATAGCTTGGTAATAATTAGGTGTTAAAGGTACATGGAGAGTCTTACAGGCTCTGTGGATGCATTTACCACAATTACATAATACACTAGGTGTCACGGTTCCCTCCTTTCCAACAGCCTTTTCTCCCTCTTTCCCTCTTGTTCTCCTAAGTTTTCCCTTCCCTTGTG
>JBBPCS010000374.1:1269986-1297083 GCA_037974645.1 Hollardia meadi | reverse complement strand
ATCATTTCAGTCTCAAGTATCGTTTTGGTATCGAGTATCGTGATACTAAACTGGGTGTTGGTATCAAAGTCAAAATTATGTTGTCCTGACAACATTAATGTTAAGTATAATGGCGGTCCAGCCATATACTAGGTTTCACCTAGTCTTGTTTTTTTTGTTTCGGCCTGCCCCCGCTGCTGAAAAAAATCCTAGAGGAAACACTGTGAGGACAGCATAACAGCAGCTGAAAGTTTACAGAAATGACAGCCAACACAGACAAAGTGCTGGTACAAAACTTGGTATTTAGAGTGGCAGCAAGCCAATACGAAATTTTGCCACCATGGCAAAGAAAAAGAAAATGACCAAAGAAAACACTTGTGCAAGTAACGGGAATAAACAGCCACAATACTTTAAGTTACTGTAGATTAGCCAGAGACTCTGCATATCTCTCTCTCATTTTCCCTCTTTCCTCTTTGTACATTCATGACATAAAATAGCAATCCCCTCCAGTCAGCAGTCAACATTACAGTACAAAAAGACCCAACAGTAGGCATGTCCATGCCGCATATGTCCACAACTCGCTGCTTCAGACAGGTTGATTAGTGAGATCGAAGATAAATCCAATTTTTAATCCCAAAAGTTTAAAAGTAAATTGTGAGTTCTCCTCCCACTGGCTAATGGCTTCAAATAGGAGCTGAATCTGATGCGACTGCGAGTGATAAGTCCTCCCGAATGTCTGGCCGTGCCCCCGGCTCCCTCTTCAAAAGATGGCTGGCTCTCAGTAGCTGAGCCCGGTCGTCAGCACACAGCTGTCTGCAAACCGTGAGTGCGTTTGCAGGGTTTTTGCGTGTGGACGCAAACCCTTTTGTTCCACAGGTAACACTGAGTATTCACAGCCACTAATAACCAAGACATCCTCTGAAGGACACTCCCCACCATGCTTCACTGACATGATATGGATTTGACAGTTTAAGGTTTGTCTTTTCAGATAGTAGATATTTGCACCTGGCTGAGCTCACACAAATCTCATTTGTTTGACAGATTAATGAAATCAGATTATGTGATAATCTACAATCTTAAAGGACATCTGCCAGTCAATCTGAAACAGGTGTTTCATACAAAAACTCTGGAAGCCAACAGTGTTAATGAGTGATAGTAAGTCAAGCAGGTGGACTGCACCTATAAAGTGCTGCTTCTGACTGACAACAGCACTTATTGTTGGACTAATTGCAGGACTACTGGGACGAACAGGTCTCCAAAATCCTGTTCTAAATCTTTCTCTGACAGCAGGTCCAGAACCACATCCCTCACCACAGATATCATGGACACATATCTGCGATCGATGGAATAGTAGTTCATGGTTTCCCACAGTCTATTATGGTGGGGGAACCAGTCTTGCCTAAAATAAGTGGAGTCTCCTTTAATGTCAGAAGAAGTTATTAGACTTGAACATGACAAGTAGAGCAACAAAGGCCACACATTTAAGGAGTGAGCAGACTGTTTACACCATCATCTAGTAACAGGGATCATGAAATGCATTAGGATCGGACTGATTCTGATCAGCAGGTGACTGATAGATCAATCATTTCATAAGTTTGCTATACTGTAATTATTTTGCATGTTGCAATGCTGAGTAAAAAAAATCTGCTCAGTCAATCACTCAAATTGGATGAGTGTAAATAGAGAGTCTGCTTCGAGCGGAAATTTAAGGTTAGCAAAGAGCAGCGTAAAAAACATTCAGGTAGCACAGCACCTGTCGCTCATTGATTCTAGATATGGGCAGATCACACTGAAGCTTCAAAACTTATTTCACTCCTGTGAATGCATTGTTTCAGAACATTGTACTGGAGCTTGTGTCAAATGAAGAATACCACGTAACTGATGATGTCCCAAAAGTTTGGAAGCTAAACTATGTGAAAGGCAAATTAGTGGGATAAGAACAGAAGAGAATAACTAACAAATTGTGATTACACCAGAAAGACAAGTATGAGAACATTTATACCCCATACCAAGTAATTATGTAATAAAATCTTCTTGGATGTTTATTGCACAAATATGAAGCCCAGAATCTGAGAATTGGGACAAATAAAGAGAAAGAGAGAAAGTTTCATTTATTGAAAAATGAAACTAAGTTGTTGCCTGGTATCTCTTGTCAAGTCTGTCTATACTTGTCAAAGATCGTTTGTGATCAAAAACACACTATGAACAAACATGATGAGACTGTTTTTTGTAGTTTAACAAGACCAACAAAAGGGAGACTCTGCTCCAATTACAATAAAATGTAAAAGAGGTATAAGATGTGTGTACTCTGAAGAACAGCAGATGCTGAGACACATCACAGTCTGAGTCAAAATAAATAAACACATTTGACGTTTTCGTGGATTAAATTGTGATTAACTCAAGATCACCAATTTGTCCCATCTGGCTTCTGTACTTCAGACTGCAGCTCTTGCTTGACGTGCTATTTCTCTTAATAACACCAACAGAATTCCATTTAAATTTTAAACGTAATGTCGCTCATTATAGCAAATCTGTTTTGATTTAGTCAGTTCTGGGCTCAACGTCTCATTCCCACATCTGGAAGCTCTGCATTCTACACCATAGTACAGAATTTTTTAAAATTTTTTTAAAACATATTGTATCTCTACTAACAACCTAGATACTGACCTTCGCGTCTTGCCTGTCTGCAGGTCCCACTCTATAATGTTTGTATCATCTGAGCCGCTGTACAATAAACTGTCTTCAGGGTGCCACTGGACACAATTTACTCCTCCACTGTGGCCTCCATCCTGGCAGAAACAGAAAGTGATAAGTGGCAAACAAATCACCCCATTATCCAAAACTCAATGCTTTACATATAAATTAATGTTCATGTTAGAGGCTCTCAAAAAGCAAACATTTGATTTTAGGAACTGTATGAAATAAACTTTCCCAGTTAGAAAAATTGCATTCTTATGTTTGTTTTTTTGTTTTGTTTGTTTACCATTTTAATCTCCTTGTACAAGATACAGTATACACGTCAGGATGCCCCGAGTGTGTTACACTTTACACTCACCAGGGTACAGTGCAGTGCTCCCTTTGCTGTACTGTAAATGAGCACACTTCCCGCTGCTGTGCCCATCGCCAACAGGTCTGCCTTCTCCTCCACCTGCCCTGCCTCCGATTTCCTCTTCTTCCTCTGAGGACCCTCCTAAAACAAAAACACGGCACATTTGTAATGTTGAGCAACATACAAATTACAAATGACAGTATGAAACATTCTTGGTACACTTGGAGGCTGTATCTTTACTTGTTTTAATATCTCAGTCGATTACACAACTGTATGCTTTGACATTGTAAACCAGGACATTGACAGCTGATAAAACCAACGTTGTCTATGACTGTTACTAATTATTTTTGTTGTTGTTGTTTTTTTAATAAGCTAGCTTACCAACGTAGTGATAAGTTGTAAAGTTAGAAACTACGAACGTAAAATATCATGAACACAATACAGGCTACACGTTCCAAAAGGTATTTAAAAAAAAGCATAATTATGATTCAATGTTTACATTTTTGTCATAAATTAAACACTTTGACTTGAGTGTAACGGTTAACAAGTTGGTAAAACTTCTTGAACCTCTCCCTTCAAAAGTGTCATGGTGGCACACGCTTTAGAAGCTGTGATGGGCCAACTTAAATAATGACTTTATTGGCAGGACTAAATGTCTACACAGAGTGAGAATTAATAGTCTGGATTATTGTGCCTGCAATAAATTTTCTCTAGAGTTTGTTCACGCTGAAATACCAAATTAAGACATTACTCTTGTTTTCTTGACTACCATGTGGGTCCAACATGTGCGTTCTGCAGCTGTTCAATGCTAGCTAACGGCTAACGTGGCTACCCTACTTAGCAACTCTGTCAGGTACAAGAGAGCGCCTGCATTAACACAACCGAGTGGAGCTATATCCCTATTAAATAGTGACACTCTTCTTGTTTAAAGAAGATGCTTCTGTAGGAAACTATCACAGACAACTTGTTAAGGCCTCGTTAGCTACTGTAGCTAATAGTAGGGAACTCCAAAGCAGCCTCACGTACCTTGACTGTCCGGCATGGTCCCCAGGCTATGCAGATACAAGTGGCACTCAAATGGGCTGAAGGCACGTATTCTTGGTGAAGTGTTTTACTATCTGTGTTCCAAATGCGAAGTCTGCCATCCTGGGCACACAATGCTAAGTACTGTCGTGATTTGGGTGAAAAAACGCAAGGTAGCTGCAGAGAAAAGCTGCCACCATCGGCCGCCATTTCTGAAACGCTGCTTGAGTCTGCGTGTGTGGTTTACACCAACCACGTGTGACCCTCTGAGGACATGCGCGTTAGCACATCAGGAGCGCAAGAGCGCAACGCGTCATACTCAGTAAAGGACGCCCACCTGAGGGGAAAACAATATGCAACCCTTTCTTTGGTATATCTATGATGCAACCAAGGGCTGAAACGCCTGGAAAAATGTCCAGAATGAATTGTAGCTGTTGTGTAGTCTTTTGCGTTGCATTCTGATAGCTACAGATTCACATTGGGTCTATCATAGCATATATTTCAAGTCAATATATAGGGTTTTTGGCACTGCCAAAGCTAATGATTGGCCTATATATTGGGTAGAAGCATTGACTGTATATAAGATATGTCCTGCCTCCTTCTCCTAGGAGTGGTTATAATTTTGCGAGGTTTATCGGTCTGAAATTGTGGAACTTGTTAAAGTAAAGGTTCCATGTTTTACATTCTAGGAGGAAATGCTTCTCTGTCTCAACTTCACCTGTCAAACAGTGGACTGGCATTGCCCGACCGATCATATATTCTGCCAATTTATAATCTCCTTCTAGGATTATAATAAGATCCAGGAATTACACAGGGACAGCAGCAGACTGGTAGCTAACAGTATGTTAACATGTTAAATAGATTGAATACAGCATATGTACCTCATAGCAAATTCAAAATAGGTACCGTACATCCAACTTTGTAGGAATAAACTGTAGAAATTACTAAAACACAGAAATAATTCAGCTAACGTTAGCCTAACTGTTGGTTAGCAAGTTACACCACAGAGATTTATTATGAAGCTACAATGTGAGTCAATTACAACAAACCATTATCACAAAAGTATAATGAATTTAGAACATGTAAACATAATACCTGCAGAAATAACACTTTAACAAAAACAAACTAATTAAAGTACTTTAGCAGAGCTTAATACCCGGCAGACATGCCCCTGCAGACCCACTGTGGGTAGTTGTGTGTTTACTGTGGGGCAGTGTGGCCATGGGCAAATCCACACTAATCCCACGTGGGCCCCCTGTGGGTTAGCCCTTGCGGAGCCTACAGCAGTTGTGCCCTGTGGCCTGTCTATGGAAGATATTGAAAAAAATCATAAAATTGAAAAAGCACTAAAATTCAATCAGAAAAGGTGTGTCTTATTCAGCTAGTGTATTGATAAATGTAGGTACTGACATAGTTCGATTCACTGGGCAAATAGAAACTAAAAACAAACAAAAAAACAACTACCATAATCTTTGATAAAATGTTTACATGAATTAAATGAATTACAAATTAGTAATCAAAATACAGCAAGTGTGCTACATGAGATCAATTTACTATATATTTTTTCACTAATATGGACAAGTCAGCGTGAAGATGTTGAAAAAACATATTGAATCACATGTGTGTAACTTATATGCATTTGAGGACAATCACTGTATATAAATGCAGTATCACACTTGGGTACATTTCACCACTGCATAGGCCTATATGTATACCAAATTACAATTTAGTAAATTTGATCGAGCAATCCGACTTTATTGTTCTGTGGCTCCAGTGTAACAAATGGTGGACCATGTATTTCCGGTTATGGGACAGAAAATGTGATAACAAAAGACATTCCGGCTGTCGTAAAAGTGTTTGGACGGTGTAATATCTGAGCCGATTTGAGCCTGGAAGGAGACATAAATACAAGAAAATGTATCGTCACATCGCCATCTGCTGGTAGACTTAAATTACTACACATGTCGCTCTGTTATGACGTTGTTCACGTGTGTTTTCGCAGCATGGTGACCTCCTCCGATTGTAAACAGCTGAAGACGAACGAAGTGTGAATTAAGTAAGTGGAATCTCAACCTGGTCTCCTCTTCACTTTCATTTGTTTATTCTGCAGGGATTCATGTTTTATTTATAACTGCAGCTGCTGTTTAGTCGGGTTTCATCTGCTTTTATTTCACTGGATGGGCTTTTAGGACATATAGCCTCTAATTTTAGTTTATATAGGCTATAATGTCATAATCTGAAGTAATGGCTGTGCAAATGCCCATTGCTGGACTGGTGTTTGTGCACCGACTGGTGAGAATTAGCACATCCTGTCAAAGACATCCCTGTAACAGGGACATACTTGTAAAACTCCATCAATGTAGGAGGGAGATACGAGCTTTTTCAACAGCTTCTGTGAAATGTAACGAGAATGAAGGAGACAAGACAGGCTCTTCACCCATGGGCATCGAGCTGACCTCCAGACAAACACCACTGTCCAGAAGGAGGCGACCCCTGTCCCCCCTGGAGAGGATCAGTGGCCTGCTGACCCAGGATGCCCTGAGCCCCGAGGTGATGCAGCTGAGGGAGCACAACCAGCAAGGTCCCACAGAAGAGCCAGACGTCCAGGTATCAATCACACGCTGCACGCCAGAGGAAAGTGGACCTAAAACGGATGATTCAGAGAGCCATCATGCATCAGACACAGCTGAGGAGCCAAACACTTCAGGAGCTCAGCAGAACGGAGCATTTCATGAGGAAAAAAGTTGGCCCACCCTTCCCGGGGAGAGCCTGCTTGCCTTCGGGGAGATGCTTGTCGCCGAGTACCGTAAGAAAAGGCGGGTGGAGTTCAGGAAGATGTTCCAGCTTCAGTCAGGGACACGTCTGCAGAGCAGCTGGGGGGTCATCCTGCATGACGACATTGTCGGGCAGCCCGCAGGTCGGTTCCTGAAGACAGGCAGGGGGGTTCCCATCCTCATACGTCGGGCCAGTCTGGACGATTATGTGCTGTTCATGAAGAGGGGGCCAGCCATCGCCTACCCTAAGGTGCAAGATTTCTTTCTGTGTTATAGTGTAAAGCAGTATTGATCAGTGGTTCTTCTTACAGATATTGTGTGTTTTCTCTCTCTTTTCCCAGGATGCAGCCACTATGCTGATGATGATGGATGTCACAGAGGGGGACTGCGTGTTGGAGTCAGGCTCGGGGTCCGGGGCCATATCTCTGTTCCTGTCCAGAGCAGGTCTCCACCCATCACACTGTCATTGTCTCACTGTCTTGCTTTAGGATTGAAGTGGAAGTGAAGAATTTGCGAGCTTTAATACTTGGTCGTCCCAGGTGCAGCTGGTGATTTAAAAACAGCTTACTTGTTTAATTTTTATCAGTAATACGTGTTACGAGTTATTACTGTAACTCAAAGAGCTGAGCAGTGAATCACCATTTGTGTCTATTAATCGGAATTTTCTTTTCCAGAATTATTTTGTTTAAACAAATTATTGTAAGCACACTTTTGTTTTTTCAATTCAATAAAGCTGTTACTTTCTATGACAAATCAAAATTCTCCATTATAAATATAATTGTAGCCACAATTATTATTACTAGTGGCTTTTTTTAACATTGGAAGTGTTGTTTGCCATAAAACCAGAAATGAATGCTGAAATTAAGGGAACAAATACTGTATTTTAGAAGATAAATTGTAAAATAAGCTGAGCAGGTGACCCGATGGGAAATATGGGTAGAGAACTAACACTCACAAAAGGCAAAATAAACAGAACATGGAGGTGTTGGTGGCACACAAAACATACATGAAATGAACAATTTAAAGTGAAGTGAAATAACAAAGCAAGGATAGAGGTTAACAGTCAAGCAGGTTTATAGTGTATGAAAGTCTGAACATATACCCTGAATAATGACTTATTATATATTATTGGCGTTTCCTGCTGTTAGCTACAATGCTCTTCCCATAAGGACTGACAATCCTCATTAAAATCACATCTTTTAGCATGTATTACTGTAATGAAGTAAAGGTATTTTTTGCTGAGTAATTATCACAAAAGGCGATCAAGAAAAGGTTAACTTATGCAAATCATGGGATAGTGTATGAAATGTTTGCCTGAAGGTGACGAGGGTTTCTGTTTGTCACAGTTGGCTCTAAAGGCAGCGTGCTGAGTGTGGAGGTCAGGGAGGACCACCACAGGAGAGCCGTGCGGAACTACAGCCGCTGGAGGACATCGTGGAGCCTGCGGCGAGGGGAGGAGTGGCCCGACAACGTCCAGTTTCACAACGCTGACCTCTGCACGGCTTCCTCGCTCCTCGCTGGTCAGGGATTCCATGCGGTCAGTGCCAGGCAGTCCAAACAGAGACTGTGACAGTGTTTAAAGGGACAGTTCACCCCCAAATCAAAAGTGCATATTTCTCCTCTTACCTGTAGTGCTATTTATCCATCTAGATTGTTTTGGTGTGAGTTGAAGAGTCGTGGAGATTGGATATATACAGAAACACCCGATCAGATGTGGGATTTCCATTTTGTGACACCTGCTCATTTATCAGATGGATTGTGTCTGTTGCAGGCTGCTCTTGACATGATGAACCCTCACCTGGCTTTACCCACTGTGACCCCACGTCTGCACCCCGGAGCTGTATGTGCCGTCTACCTCGCCAAGTGTGTGCATCTCCACTCTCACTGTCACCTTTTAAATGATTTGGGGCTAAAGGAGGACGTGTACATTGAGCTCTGACAACGTGCAGCAGCTTCATGCACGTGTAGTTCATTTAACATACCCTGAAGGAAGCACGCCACTAACTGTTCACTCAATATGAAGCAATATGAGGGAAACAATATTGCCAAAGCCTAAGTGTATGAATCTGCTAATTTGATTTGCCATAATTTGTTACATCAGTGACACATTTGACAAGTAAGATTTGTTGACTGTTTCAAATGCCACTAACTTGTGAACAAACATTGGATGAAGCCGACAGGTATAAGTAACCATGACATCTGAGGCTTAACAGTACAGATAAATGTGGGCTCACTATTTGGCAAGCAGCAGATCACTGTTGCCCTGTTTAGCTAATTTGTTATAACAACTTACTAATGATTTATATAGTGTTGGCAACCTCATTAAGAGTAATTATAAGCCAGTTATAAATCCGTTATAAGGGTAGTCTTACTTCAAAGTGGTACCACTTTACCTGCTCTATACTTTGGGTAGTTTAATGTACAACAGTACACCATATTTTATAACTAGTGCAATATTTTGCTCTGAAATGTTGTGGTGTAGAAGTATAAAGTAACCAAGTATAGTACTTGAGTAAATGTACTTTGGTTGCACCAGAACAGAGACTTAACTGCTCTCTGACTGTCGCTCTGAAACGCAGTATAACGCAGGTCATCGATCTGCTGGAAGGGCTTCGATGTTTGGCGCTCCCTTTGCTGTGTGAACGCATCATCGAGGTCCCAGTCCGTGATTGGCTGGTGGCTCCGGCCTTCCAGAAAGATGGGAGTTACTGCATCAGGAAAGCTCCGATGCTGGACGAATACCAGATGGAGGAGGACGAGACTTGCGATGAGACTGACAAAGGTGATTTTAAGCCGATGTGGCAAGACCGCCACGCTTGTGTTTATCCATGATAAGTGTTTTGAGCTTTACTGTTATATTTCAGAAGAGATGTCCACACAGAATCACCCGGCCTTCGGGAGTATTCCCTACATTGCCAGACCTAATCCTGAACAATTGAGCCACACAGGTCAGATTATACACTGTTTGTAGTCCCAGTGCAGTATAGTTTCTATATGATTTTACAATACTCATTGTCTGCTCCATTTTCAGCGTTCCTGGTGAAACTGAGGAAGTGTGTGCGGTAGCTGTTCTACCTGTAAGCAACCTTGGACAAATAACTACATATTAAACAAATCATCTGTTTAATGCACAGTATGTCATTTAAGAAATAAATGGGGTCAAAATGCTAATTTTGGTGTATTTTTATATTAATTTGAATGAAAACGATCTTGTAGATGCCAAGCCAAAAAAATCCCACACTATAAATTAGCAGTAAATTTGGTGAATTTGTAAATAGGGATTAATATGAAGCACTGTACACATACGTGAATATATACAGTGATTGTCTGCATGTAAAGAGCAATATGTCTACAAAACACAGGCAGACTGCTTGGACTGAGACACTAAAGTGCATTTTCTCCTTTCCTATAATCAAACATAAATGCATAAAAGCAGGTTGCAAGAAGGGAGTCTCAAAAAAGGCAAATAAACTTCAAGCATTTATTCAAAACTCAGGAGGCAGTGTTGGCTCATTACACATTGGCAACAATACTAAAAACACACAGTGTGTCAAAGACAATGTGTAAGGCGTGTAAACATCAGTGGCTTAACTTTCATTGAGTCAACATTTTAGAATTTCATTTTTTTTACAATTTCCTTTCACCATTTGAGAATAAGTGGTCACCAAACAATCCCAGAGGTGCTTCAGTACATAAATAACAAATAAATAAATATCAAGAACTCAGTGCAAATTAAACAAACCTTTACAATACTCTTGTGTGTGCAACATCAATCTTACTTCCTGTTTCCATCAGAGTGTGACGTATGGAATGACATTAGCTCATTCTTACAGCTACTTGCAGTCACCTAAATAGTTAACTTTGTCCTGGCCAGTTATGTCAAATCAGTACCATGTTCCCATTAGAGGAGTTAAACACAATCTAGTGAGTTAACACTTAAGATTCAGAGCTTTTTCTCAGAGTCAAAGTGGTGTTAAAGAGGAGCGACGGTATTACACAGAACAGCTTGGCCAGTACACAGAGGGTAGAGGTGGTGTGACACTCTACTCCTCATTGATCCAGTCCATGGAGGCGTCGTATGAGGAACCACAGGAAGACTCATCTCCTGGCACAGAGGGGAGATAGAAAAACATAGTTTGGTACAAGTAAGTGAGCTATCCTCTTTTTGTGCAGGGTAGTTCTGAATTTAGGAGCAAACAGCACAACTTTTAGTTACAGGATTTCCCCCAGGAAATTGTTTAGCTGAGGTGATGAGACACCCTGATTCTGATGCATTTCATATCATGATCAATACTGGATTAGATTATGGCCATTAATTGTCGTATTTGCTGTATAAAACAGTGTGATACATTTTAAAGGGAAAGACACATAAAATATCTTATGAAATTGTATTACTTCATCATCAATGTGCTAAAATCAATCGTATTTGTCAACCTAATATTCAAACTCCTGCTTGAATATTCGGTTTTTGAAATACCTCTTTTGAAATGCTTTTTGAAACACCTCCCTAAGGCCTGAACTACAAAGCTGGAGTTGTGGTTAGCGAGGTTACCTTCAGGTTTAACCCTGGGTTTTCAGGGTTACAACTGTGATGCCCGTCTTTACAGGGGTAACTTATATTGCGCCCTTATACTGTTAGTTAAGATAACGGATCCAAACGTATGAAAGCACCACCTTATGACCAATCAAGTCTCTGGAAAATGGCTTCACCATTCATAGAAGATCCTACAGCTGGGGCACAGATCATGCGAGGTGTACTAACCCTCCTGTCTTCTGTATTTCATTCTTTTCCCTGTCAAAACCATTTCAGTGTGTTTTTGTATACCGACATCATCCTGTATCAAAGACTGATTGAGACACTATGGCCTTGTACTTGTGGTGGCCTACTTATAACATATGAAAGCACCACTTTAAAGTAGCATTTTTATATTTATTTTCTCTCAAGTCTGCTCGACACCGCCGGGGTTGCAGCTGAAGGAATAAGACATCCAAGCAACACATTATTTCAATGGAATCCACAAATGCAATTATAGTAAGATCTACTCATGCTCTAGGATTCTTTTGCCAGCTGTACCTTCCTGCATTTGGCAGCTACAACTGTGTTGCTTTAGGAGTTTAACTTCTTCGTATTTGACTAATATTGTTAGTTTTTGGTGTGTAAAATATGCCGCTCTGCTGTGAGTAGACTTGTCATGTTTGCGATTGTTCATGAAGCATAAACACCTGCCTCTTTGATGGGAATACGCTCATGGCTACATCGGGAAAACATGGGGCTGATTTACCGAGCTGATAACCACCTTCATGTGACCGCTTAGCGAGATCGCGCTTGTTCAGCTTAGTGAAGCCAGATAACAGAAAGATGTCCTGGATATGTTGAGGTTCATAGTACGGGCCTCAGGTGTAGTCCAGTCAAATCACATCTACACACAATCCAGACACAAAGTCAACAAAGTGAGCTTAGAAGAATGTAGCTGCAGCTCAACTGAAAATCCAGCAGTGATGATTTCATGAATATGTGCAATGCATCAATTGCGAGTGTCATCTTTTCAGTTGGCTATTAGATCTGCTTTATAATCTGTAAGTGTGTGACAAACAACGTATGCGCCATAAATAATAATAAAGGAAGACCAATCATCAAAGAAACATGTAGTTTGTGGCTCCTCCTGCAGGTTCCAGAGCCTCTTAAGGTTGCATAGAGGACACTACAAGACTGAATTACAGAGTAATAAGCAGTCAGGTCACAACTCACCCTGATTTAGCCCCAAATATTTCCAGATTTTACACTGATTTAAACATGAGATTTTACCTAGCTATGGTTGAAAGAGAAAAACTGTACTAGTGGTACCTACTGGGAACCTCCTCAGCACAGCGGCATGAGGAATGCTGTGCGTGGACTTTAGTCTCCACCGCCTTCCTGCGAGGGGCTGCAGCCCTAGGTGGGGTTGTCTCCAAAGTCAGGGTAGAGGTGAATGGGTGTGGAAAGGCAGGGCTCAGGTTCCATGGAGACGAAGAGAAAGAAGAGGAGCCTGGGCCCTGATTTGACCTGGAGCCACAGTCACAGAGGGCACAGGAGACCGGGGAGGCTGAAGGCCCGCGGGGGAATACGACTGGTTGGTCACCATAGTGCCGCTGGGCGCCACTGTGGTGCTCTGACCGCTCTCGCTGCCACACTAAGTGAGAGGGCACAATGGCCATCACCTGGAGGACAGAGATAAGTCAGACACAGACCAAGAAATTAAAAAAAAATGTGAAAAGAAGAGATGGAACTTCTAGCAAACCAGAGCAAAAAAATAAATAAAAAATGCACTGTGCAGCAAAAACATGAGAAACACCACTTAGAAGTCTCCTCCTACTTGTGTGTACCTCTTCGCAGCAGTGCCTGCTGACAGCAGCTCTGTACTCGATGCGAGCCCACAGCTTGTCTCGCTGCTTAAGGAAGCAGGGAAACTGTTTCCTCCACTTCTTGCCCAGTGCCCATGGAAAAATCTCATACTTACTCTCCTCTTCATCCTCCTCCATGGTGTTGGCAAGATACCTAGAGATGGAGAGCATGAGCCACATTTAGACATGAGACAAGATACAAAAAGCAAATTTTCTTTTTCTTTGAAACTTACAGTGCAATGAACAAATTATTTCTGGTGTATTCAGCAATGGTGAAGCGGGCCCTTTTGAAGTACACAAAGGTCATGGCTAGAAGGTACTGATGAATAAGGGAGAAAAGTTGGGGACCGTTAATTGTAAGCACCATAACGCTTCAGAGAGATGCTGGCGCTGTCACCAAAATATTTACCAAACAATTTACCTTGTCAGTCATTTTACAGCAACAGTCCATCCACAAAAAGTCCTGGACTAGGTCATCATCTGGAACCAAACACTATTATTTCATATCATATGCCAAATACTCTTAATTCTTTCAAGTTTAAAAATGTATCGCTTTGATGCTATTGAATGAAAACATGCTTTTTAATGGGGCTATTCATTTACCAAAGAGGCTGAAGAATGATGCCATCTCCTGCCGCTGGATGACAACAGTTGGGGACTTGGTCATTTTGGCACAATACATCTCATCCCGACACTGGCTCGGCTGGCTTTTCCCTGTTGGGCCTTGGGCATTGGCTCTTTTGAGCCGGAGCCCTCTTCTGATTTGGAGGGAGTGTGAACTGTTATTGGGTTTGACCCAGACAGTTACTGAGGGGGGAGAGTGGCACCACCTGTTCGTATGCTTCATCATGCCTCAGTTTAGATCATCTGTAGTGAAGAGGTCTATGGTGTGTTTTGAGAGAAAACAGAGAAGAGGTCTGACGTGAAAAATTTTACAAGTATACTTGAGTATACCCGAGGTTCCTTCATGTTGCTCGTTTACAAGACGTCATTAAGTTAAACCTGTTGCCTGATTTTCGCCCACTAATCTCAACCAGATATTAAGCTAGTTTTGCCTGATTTCAGATTGAAATGTAAAGTTGTAGCTGTCAGAGAAATACGTTAGCTGACAGCTTCCAGCTTGTGGGAAGCTATGTGTGTCAAATAGCTCAATAAACAGGTCTTAGAATTAGACAGGTTCCCTTATTACAAACGACAGCACCCGGCGTTGTAGGGAAAGTTTACTTTAACCTTAACACTGAGAGCTTCTTCAACCGAATCCGCACCCCTGCAGATCTTCCGCTTGACTCCAGTGAATGAAGCAGAGTTGCTACCTAGAAAACCGATCAAAAGGTGACGGATTTCAGTGTTACTCACACCTGTATTAGTGACGCAGCCGAACAAAAGCTAACGTTAACAGCGCTAAAAGATGTCGTACAATAGAGACTGATAACAATTACCAAGTTTAAAACAGCTAAAACTGATAATAAAGCAGTTATCAGTTGTTACAGGGTACTGACCTGAGGAGACGGAAGTTTGGGAACGCGCTTCAGGATCCGCGCCAATCGCTGAGCAGTACACCTGCACGCGAGGACGCGTAGACCAATCGCTCCACTCCTTTCTTCGTCTTCGTCAAGCAGTCATCTCTTCTTGTTCTTGTTGTTGTTTTTCTTTTTCTTCTTCATCACACGAACTTCTCTGCAATATTTCCCTATTATCTAATGCCATGTGATTCCTTTGAAGTGTCTGTCTAATATTATATTATATAATTAATAATATAACTAATATTACATGCTCCCCCCTTTCCTGTTATCCACAATGTACACGTTTACCTCCATCATGCTTCTTCTTCGTTACTTTTAACGTGCTATTCAGGCCAGTGTAATCAGTCATCTCCAGTCTGTAGGCCTGTTTAAACAGAAATATTGCACATGTTAAAACATAGCTTTAGTTAAAAACAGACAGATAAAGATAAAACTAATGAAGGATAAACGTTATGTTTAAAATGTTATGTTTGGATTAAAACAGAGCATTCGCAAGAAATAGACAGATGGGTGTAAGCTACATAACACCTGAGCATAGCGATTCATACAGATGGTAGCGTACAGTTTGCCTATTTAGGAGAGAGCATTATTTTTGAAAATAATGGCTTAAACCACCCGATTCTTTTAATCGCAATTGCAAAACAACAATGCATTCATTGGTGATTTGACAGAGATTACAGCAGAGATAAAATAAAATAGACAAAGGAAAATATATTTAAAACGAATTTAACAAAACAAGGGACAAATGCAAAACAATTAGGCCATTACAGTTTAAATGAGTGTAAGGTAGGAACATGCTGAGGCAAATAGGTTGCATAGGGCATATTTAGGGGTAAAATGGATTTTTGGTCATGCTATGATTTGACTCCAGGTGTGAGGAAAGAAGTCAAGGGCACATTGGGATTAAGTTGCAAGCCTCACTACTCAACAGATGACTCAACAGTTTGTACTAATTTATTCAACACTTTTTCAATGTTTTCAAAAACACAAACAAACAATTGAGTTTAGTTACTCAAAAACTATTGCAACTTATGTGCAAAAATGAAAAAAAAAGCCTTTGCCAAAAGCCTTCATTATTACATCATAGTTGAATGTACAATGTTGAGCTCGGCCTATCTAAAATGTTTCCTGTTAATTTCCTTTTCATTACATTGTGTTATTTTTGTGGCATGATTAAAAAGAAAAGCATAAGAGGCTTTTTCAGTGTCTACAAAGAGGCAGTTCAAGTTATTTTAAGTCTTGCCTCACTGTTTCAGTGAACTGATGCTCGATATAGAAGTTAAAAGAAGATCAGCATATCACCAAAATAACTTAGGCCTATACAACTCTTTGACAAAGGTATTAAAGCCTGTGTTTAGATAGTATGACAAATGGAAACATTATTGTTGTTTGGACTTTATTATTGTTGTTTTATTAGAATGTTTTATATCTTATCACTATTGATAGAATAATAGTTGATATAAAACTATTGGTGCATGTTATAACTGCAACTGCATTTAATGCAATTAAAAAGAAACACTAACCTTTTTTAAACTGAGTTGATTTTTCAAATTTTTTATTAAAGTGGCCATATAGGGCTAAATAGGGAGATTACATTTTACAGGCTATAAAAAGCCACGAGGCCAGCCCGCATTACCCAAATGAGCTTATGGTCTTACAAGTAGGTGAGTTTTATATGCTTTAACGTGACATATGTGCATGCTGAGGAGTTCACTGAAAGCCTCACTAATCCTCTCAGCTGCTTGTCTGTTGTAAGGTACAGAAGGATGTGTTTCAGAGCACGATCCAAAGAAATTTTTAATAGAATGATCATCGATCTGTGGATTTATTTTGCCTATATATGACAGGTATGACAGATTTGTAAAATGGATTTATCAATATTTTGTTTTGGTTGCACCCTTGTGGAAAGGGACCTTTTCAGACTCAACAACCTCAGCCATCTGAAAATGACAGATACAGCAGGTGGCTAAGGACCTTGGCTATTTTTTGCATAAGTCTCCGCACTGCTGTGTTGGTGTCCCCTAGAAGACACACACAAAAAGATCTGCTTTTATCTGAAAACATTGGAAATGGGCTGCTCACCATCAAAAGGTAACAATTTTGGGACTCTGGGTCCTACGAGGAAGGGGAGAATGTTGCCCTCTCCACCTCAAGAAAGCCCCAGAGATTTCCACCTTGAAAATGGAGAGAATCGTAATTTGAGTGGATTAACAGATGGGGATACAATGGAAAGGCAGGCAGCCGGACAAACACAGGTATTTCAAAAAGAGACTCATATGACACCACAAAAAAAGAGATCTGTTACTGACCTAGCCCCTGAAGCAGTAAACATAGATAAATTGGGAGGTCAAGGAATGGACAACAACACTGTTTCACAGAGAAAAGAGAAAAATGTTGACAAGCAGGATGTGACAGAAAAAAAGCCTGGCAGAAAACCAAAGAAAAATACCAGAGGTATTAAGGTGCCAAAAAAGAAAGACAAGGACAAAGACAAATCACCGGCAGAACAGAAAGTGGACTTTCCAGAACCTTTAGTAAAAGCTCACCAAGCTGCTTATGCCTTTTTGAATCCTAGCATAAACAAATATGACATTGTACTTGGACTTTTGGAACAAGCAACCCAAACACAGGTTTCTGTGCAGCCTATGGTTGCTTTTATGGCTCTACGCTATGAGGAAATAATTCTGGGACTGGAAGAGATGGCAGATGAGGGAGAAAAAATTTTAAAAGAAAATGGAGAACATCTGGCTTGGCCAAGTCAAATGAAAAACCTATCATCTTCGACACCTCTGAAGTCTGGCTCTGCTAATATTGAGCCCCCACCGGATTTGTTGCAGCAGCTCCTTCAATACACTACACAGAGAATGCGAAATGTGAGCCAGACAGTTGGTGGAATTGGGGACTCTGCTTTAGAGGAGGCAGTGGAATACTTTGCCTCTGTCTCAGAACTTTTAGAGGAGAAACTTAAAGTCAAACGTGCAATAGAGTCTAGGCTAATGCAACTCTTATCTCGCATTGAAATGGCCTCTCTGCGCAAGCCTGGTCCAGAGGATTCTGCTGTCTTTAGTGAAGACAGCGGTATTGGGGCTGAGAGTGAATCTCTTGCTGGATCTGAAAGACGCCATAGACGAGAGAGTTGTGAGTCTACTGGGACAAATAGTACTACTCCTGTCAGTCCCATGGGATACACCTCCATGAACATTAGGCAAGGAGTGTCAAGGCAAAAGCTGGCAAGGAAAATAAGTCTTTCTCTCACCTCACTCAACTCATTAGGTTCTACAGATACAATAATGGCTAATGACCAAAGAGACTCATTGCTAGGATCAGTCTCCTTAGATGATGGGGATGATGATAATGATGATGACGAGGAGATGGATAGAGGAACCGGAGTTGTGCAAGTAGGGTTTATAAAGCGATCAAATTCTTCACCTGTAGACTGTGAACAACGCCCACACCGCCTACCCCCAAAGCGCATAGAGAATCCTCAAAATGTAGAAATGACTCTCAAAATGAAAAATGCTATAAGTGGTAGGATACAGTTTGTCCCATCACAGAATTCTAGTGCCAAAACAAAGGTATTTGGCAGCCCAAAAACCAGTAGACACAAGTGGATGGACGAGGAGGACAGATCTTCAAGGAGGCCTCAAACAGCAGCACCTATCCGGAAGGCAGTGGTAAAAAAGACCCCAGTGGCTATGGAGCGACGTTCACGGTCAGCAGAGTCCCTCCGAAGCAAAGGGGAAGATCCTACGCTGCTTGAACTAGACAGAACCCAGAAGGATTTAAACCAGAGGTTGCAGAAAATGAGTAAAAACAAGGCAGGTGGAAACATGAGGACTGCTCCACCTAGACAAAATCAAGTAACCTCACCGGCACAATCTCCAGCAATAAATCGCAAAAATCCCTCACTAGACAAGAACAGTAAACCCCAACCCCTTAAAGGCAAAGCTGGCCTTACAAGGCACAACAATAAAAAACAGCCAGTAACTAGCATCGTCATAGAAGATAAATCGAAGGACAACAACATATCCAAGGGCCCTATTAATGCCAACCCACCCCCTAGCCCTCCTTTATCACCACGACCATCTTCAGGCCTTTACAGAGGCCGGAACTCGGTCAAGAAACTGATTGATACCTTCAGTCAAGGAATAGAGGGATTAGACAGTCCTGAAGTTCTGGGGCCTCTCAAAGTAGTGCGGAAGTGTGGTGTTCCTGTGTTACCTGGTTTAGGAAATGTAGAAGCCGTGCTTAGCACTGGGATAACCAGCTGTAGACCTGAAACCTCATCTGAGAAAAATGATTATTTTGATCTGGATAGTCTTCCTCCGCCTCCACTGGAAGTATTAATGGACAATTCCTTTGAAAGTGCCCAGAGTCATTCAAATGGTGTAGCAGATGAAGGGGCTACAAAAGTTAGAAAATCACCTGTATTAAAAAGGGTTGCAGTATTGCAACGACTGAGGGCCTCAGTTCAGTCAGTGACAGTGTTGCCAAGTAAAGGAGGCCTACCACAAGCTTCCAAGGTTATTTCACTTGCTAGAGTAGATCAAAAAGACACATCCACTCCATCAAAGATCAGCCCATCAAATGTGCAACTGGAGGTAGGCCCAGGAGAGGAAAAGCATTCTTTGTACCAGCAAGCCAGAAAGAGCATACAACTAGGACGCTCTTCAGACTCAGAGAGATCATTAACAAGTAACATAGCAACAAATCCATCTCCCAGTGAAGACAAATCAGTAGACACACAAGATGGTGGTAACCTTTCAGTGCCTGGCCTTGACACTACAGTATCTACAGTGCCTCCTTCTTCAGTAGTCAGTAGCCAACCATCTGCCACCCCACCCATGTCTAAGGGGCGAATATTACCATCCACACCTTCTACACCAAGCAGTATACATCAAAGACTTCCCAGTCCCCATAACTTTAAAAGGCAACCGACTCCAACCTCTTCAGCTAGCCCCCCTGTTAGCAGGAAACTCCCCACACCACCAGGAGTTCAGAGGAGGCTCCCAAGTCCACCAGTTGCAAAGCCGAACATTTTGAACTCAAATTCATCCTCCTTCTATCCTTTCAAAGCACCGTCTCCACCAGCCTCACCAAAAGTACAAAGATGGTCAAGGGAGAACAGCAGTGAAGATTCATCTAGCGCTCGAATGATCAGTAATGCACGTTCAGTCTTCTGCCCTGCGTCTTCATCCTTGTTTGAGGCCCAGCCTTGTCCAGTTCCACGACCCCCTCAAGCATGGACCTCTACTGTGGTATCTTTTCTCTCACGTCCTTGGGGGAGTCGTGGGAGGTTTCCTGTATCTGTTCAAGGACCTCGACCCTTCATCCGACGTAGCCATTCAGACAGACGGCCAAGTCTGATACCAAGATCACCAGGCATCTCTGTAGCTGAGACTTGTGGGAGTGAGCCAGCAATATATTCACCTGGGTAAGTGCTCACTATATTTTTCAGGTTATACATCCTTAAATTTGGCTTTACGTTCAATCTTTGATAAAGATCTATCTCATTGGTACTTCATATCAATTTCCTTTACATTTTTTGATGGTATGCTGGTATTCTGGTATGTAACAAATAATTATTAGGAAATTTCCCACAAAGGGTCATTTGGTCGTAATTATAAGGAAAATTGAGAATATATTTCGTTTAGTTGGCAAGTACGCACTCATCAAATTTGGGTTTTTCCAGAAAGAATGAGGAAAAATATAGTAGTTATATAGAAAATACAAAACTGTATGTAGGTTGGTTGAGTTTATAAGAAGCAGTTAATATGCCAACATTTGTGATTACTTATTCTTTTCAACCACACTGGGAACTTTCTGGTATATATATATATATATATATATATTTTCCCTTCAAAAACCTCCAAGAGTAATTAGCTACCACTGTACCACTTATCCCATTGCCCATATACTACCAAATTACACCAACCCTTTTCAGGAAATATCCAGCTCTTTTCTAGGAAATTACTAGACAATGGAAAGGGACCCATAAATGAAAGTGTTACATCTCTGACTTCTCTCTAAATTTGCTAATCCAAGTTGTAGATTAGTTTTTCAGTCATACATGTATTGACAGTATATATAAGAAGTACCAAAGCAGACACATTTCATTTTTACTATCATGCCACAAACATGATTACGCTGCTCCCATTTAATATCGTACTTATTTGACAATGCTGTTATACCACATCATTCATCATTTATTATGCTAACCCACCTTAGACTTCAAGATAACATGCTCATCTTTAAGTCCAAGTTCGGTTAAAGATGACATACTCACGAGACTTAGTGAAAGTAAATCAAGGATAAAAGAGAATATTTGAATTATAAAAACATCAACTAGAGTATCACAAAAGACAATCTTCTGAATCTCTTTGTATTCAATTCTCTCTACTGTGTATTTATCTTGCCATTTCTGTATTAAGTGCTGCATTAAATTTAAATGTTGAGTTTACCAGTTTCTCACAACAGTCTCTAGCAATGCTCAAAAAAGTGTGTATTAAAAGTAAATGTCTAATTTTATGTTGTTTTGCTCTTATGTGGCCTTGCATGATTTCGTCCAGAGTAATTGAGCGAACTCTTACGTCAGTCACTTTACGAGCTTATCACTCCATTCCTTGTTAAATCTGACACACACCCGCCTTGCCCACTTCCCCGACTGCTAATAACAACATTCTCCATTCATTTCTATAGGCTGGATGATGAGCCAACCAGGGATGAAGAATTATGGGGTAGCCAATCAGACCTCAGAGCTACCACTCGCTCTGCATCACACCCGGACCTGTGTGTTGTTGGACAGGCCTTGCACAGAGACTAAACGGGCCAATGAAGGGCCAGTGGGATTATGGATTAGAAGGCCTTACCAAGGATTTAACATGGTGTTGTTTATTCCACGGGGAAGAGGGGTAGAGCTAATTCTATCCACTTTGCCGTGGTAACACACCTCCACAATGTTTTTAATAAAGTGTGGGAAAAACATGTTTTTTTATTGCAGTGTGTGTGCATCTTTGCATGCATACTTGCACACATAAGCTGTCTGTGCATTAATATGTTTTTGAATGTGTTTGTACATTTTAGGTACCTCGGAGAGAAATACATATTGTGACACAATTTCATATTTACAATTTATGGATGGTGTCTTTCTCAAATGTTATCAATTCAAAAAGGAGAGAAGGAAAAATAGTCCAGAAATAATAGAATGTGTTAATAAATAAGTAGTATTTTTTTCATCTGTTGACACGTGCTGCAAGCTAAAAATAAGGCCAATCTCAATGAGTATTTTTAAGCAGAAGTGTTTTTTTAACCAACTACTGTTTCATGTTTTATTTTTATAATTCTTTAATAAAAAAAACACTTCTTCTATTATTTATTTTATTGTGTACTTTATTAATAAATGAACACATCAGTTAATTGTTTAATACATGTGTGCTTCAGTAAAATCACTTAAAGGTGCACTTCCATTAAATTGGAGGACTTGCAGGACACATTAAAAAAAGAAAAGAAAAGAATGATCAACATGCTGCTTTTAGTCCCTAGTGTGAGTCTTGCTCAAACACTGAACACTTTGATTAGACCCTGCCTATTAAGACATTATACAACTGTTTCCACAAGCTCTTCATATGTGAAATTGATGAAGCACCCCTTTAAGGTAATGTAGCAAAATTTGGGAAAGGCCTCTCTTGACAAGCATTTACTTGCTAACATGCACTGATAAGTAGCAGGTGGTAATGTCTAAAAATTGTAATCATCATTAATCATTATTCATATTCTAAGGAGATAATTTGCTCATGTTGCACATAAATGTTAGTCTCCTGTTAAAAAAAACACTCAAAACCTTTTAATTTTGCTTCTGTTTCATCAGTCATATTTGGAAATGACTAAATGTGGTCAGCAAAAGCTTACTGTGGCTTCGAGGTCTTCAAGCAGAACAAATCCATAAAGAGACAGAACACATTTCCCTTTAACAACAACCAGTTAAATTACTGTTAAACTGCATTTGAAAAAGTCAACAGCAATGTCTCTTTCTAGAAATCATGTCCCAGTTACCCAAGATAATCCACAGATTTTGTTGTGAGCAGAAGGAAATGTGCATCTACTCATGGACGAGAGGCTCGTGCTTGTGGCAGGGTGGGATGTAAACAGTAATTTTAGGTCGCTTAGTTAGCTAGCTATGCTATGCTATGCTAGATGCATACTTCAATTCTGCACAGTGATACGAACAGAAAATAGTTCCTCCATGAAACTGCCCACAACAATGTCAAAGTGCCATCTATAGTTCCATTATATTAAAGAGAAGGCAGACAACTCGACAGCCGATATCCCCAAAACCCAGCAATTCACACCAAAACAATCTAGATGGATAAATAGCACTATAGGTAAGAGGAAAAATATACAGGGTATTTGGGGTGAACTGTCCCTTTAGGCACACCAACAAAACCCTCATTTCAAATACCACACATTTGGGTACAGCATGCAAGAGTCTGTGAAGCTGCAGTGAGGCTGGTGTTCTTATTTTGCTTTGGTGGACAATATTTAACATGAAATTACCCAACAAATTCACAAATTGTTTTACTGTGTTAAATAATGTAAGTGGTGGTGCTAATGACACAAAAAGAATGAAGGATTCTTGTAAATTTCCTTAAAAAAACCCCATAAAACATAAACAGACCAGCCATTTTTAACCCACCAAGTCAACAAAAATACTGTAAATGCAGATACAGTATACACTACATTTAATCTATATTAAAAGTATGCCAAAATACACAGAGGATCGATTACTGCAGCAGAAAGGGGACTGTAAAACAAATCTTATAAATATGAAAAACATAGCATCACTTTTTTCTTTTTTAATACACGTTCTCCGTTAAATAAGAAATTAACTTGAGCACAACAAGTCTTTAAATGGCCTGTTTTGCTTTCTCTTAACTAAAGCAAGCCAGCACAGTAATGAGCTGCTGTAATCTGATGGGTGGATTAGCAACAATCCACCTCAGGTTGACTCACAGGCCACATGAAGCCATGCCTGCAATGAAATCTCTTCTCCACCAGAGGAGTATCTCACCACACAATCCATGTCTCATCACGCCTCTGCAGTCAAATGAAACCTGTCAAGGATTCACGGACACAGATGGAATGCAAATGGTATGTCACTTTGTTATCCTGAGAAAAACATACAACCATTATCAGTAAATTCTCCAATGTGCCAGGCAATGCACTGAATGATATATACTGCTTCCGAAGCAGAATTTTCAAATGTGGTAAATGGAAGGATAACACGTATGTGATAATATGGGATATATGATAAATCTGCTGTGCCTGACTCCCCTCCTGAGGGACATGAAACAAACGTGTGGATTATACCAAAGCAATTACACAGAATATAATCTTCATGCTGATGAGAGAAAGTTGACATAAGACTAGTCAATTTATTAATAATGGTGTTGGTTATATCCTCTTTGTCTTCTTTTCTCTACTTTATATCTTTCATTATTCCCCCAGAGTGTCAGAGGGAGGGCTTTTTGGATTCATGCTCTGTTGCTTTAATTCTACTTTCATTTAAAAAAATAGCCACAACAAGCAGAGAGAGAAAAGGCCATGTTTTATGTATACATTTGTTAATGAAGACTTAGTGGTCCTACATTTTACTAATGCTTGAGAGTTCCGTAGCCTCATATACATCACAACGTAGTCACCAAAGACAGTTGGGACATCTCGAGGACGGGTGAGGCAATAAGTTCATATTTACATCTATGGAAATAATGAATGCCTCATGCATAAATCAGGAAGTTAAAATGTGTAAATGTGGACTGCCAGTGTTCTCTGGTCAATCTCACATTTATAGGTTAGTCCTATAGTTTTCTTAGCTTGTCAGGCTCAGTGGCCACAGAGTGCACTATTGTGATAAAACCACCTCACTGGCCTTCATTTATTAAAGTGTGAAGTTAGTGTTTGTTAATGACATTTTCCCATGTATATGATCTCAACTCATTATGTTTCTATTTTTGAACATACTATAACAGGACTTAAAGTCCACAGCCAGTCTGGCAGCTCTGTGAGGCATTGCTTTGAGCTAAATGCTAACGTCATCAGGCCAACACGTTCACCCTGACAATGCTAACATGTTGATGTTTAGCAGGTAAAATGTTCACCATTTTCACCATGTTAGTTAAGTGTGTTTGCAAGCAAAATTTCTGTGTGTTTTTGCATGCTGACATTTGCTAATTACTAAGCATTAAACACAAAGTACAGCCAAGGTTCTGTGATATCATTGAGGTGATTCTGTGATATCATTGAGGTGATTCTGTGATATCATTGAGGTGAGGTACCTGCGCAGAGCCCAAAGGATACTGAGAGACAACACCCACCCTAGCCAGAACCTGTTCACCTTGCTGCCGTCTGCCAAGTGATACAGAGGTATCCACTGCCGTACCACCAGACTACAGGGCAGCTATTTTCTTCAAGCTGTGTGACTCCTGAGCTCATCCTCCAATCTCCACCTTTTATTTTTTGGCGTTTTTCTGATTATCCATTTTTTTATATACTGTATTATATACTGTAGTTAACTATAACTCAAGTTTTGTTAGACAATCTTGCATAATGACGATTACATTGGATATTGACAGGATCATGAATGTGTGTGCAACCTCGTGGTGGTGCTAGAGGGAAAATTAGGGCATCATCAAAGTCAGTATTCATCACATGGGAATGATGAATGTCTGTACAAAATTTAATGGCAATTCTGGCTGGAGCCAGAATACCTATTTAGACACCTATACCTACAGTATTTTAATATATGATTATCAACCAGCTACCCACAGACTGATGTCGCAATGACGTTAGCGCACATACAAAATATCACCCTGCCTGTAAACCAGTTTAATAGCTTGCAGGGAGGGATCACTTTCCATTGAGTTTATGATCACAAGTTTCTTTTGCCATATGGCTTGTCTGTTACACACATAGGCAGAACAAAGGCAAGGCAAAAGTAAGATGCTGGACCCCAAACTCATTGCAACTATATATGTGCTCTGTGTACAGCTAATCTATGCTGGAATACTACCTAGCCCCAGATTTGTTGTGTGGTAATTTGATTAAACGCACATTTATTGTTATAGATCTTAACACTAGAGTACACATAAGTAGCTAATATGGAACAGTGATTCGCAGTTCCAAAACATTGTGTACAGTAGCACAAGTAGAGAAAAGTCATAAAGACAGTAAAATTACTATAATGTCAGTTATAGGCCACAGCAATATGTAACTTAGCCAATATTAGCTAGCATTAGCCATCATAAGTCAAAAATAAATGAGCTATTGCTGGTCATACCAGACCAAAAAGTCTGTAGCAAAGACCTTGAAAGTATTTAATTGAACTACAGTGCATTTTATTGCTTATAAATTAAAGTTTTTATTTCTAAAAAAAGATGTGTTATTGTTTTGGTTTGCAAGTTACAGGTCTTTCTTGAAGGACAGACAAAAAATGTCACAATAGAGGTGCCAAGTGGAAGGGGCCGCTGGCTCTGTAAGTGTTTTCTTTTATTCTGTGTTCCCATTTCAATTTAATATCTACCTCAAAGTTTTTATGAACACAGGCTTGTGCCTGCAACTTTTTTATCAAAGAATTTCTGACACAGCTGTTCACCTTTTTTTTTTCTACTGATAATTTAACCAAGAGAGTTCCATGCCCATCCAAGAAATAGAAGTGCTCCAACAGTCATTCAGGTAACATTGTCAATAAATTAATGGGAATTTTACTTCCAGAACCAGGGGTGCCGTCCCACTTGGCAACTCTATAGAGGTAATAGCTGTAGATCAGTGTCTACATATTGGCCCATGTCACTTCTATTCAAGGGCTGCATATTAATTTACCACCTGTTCCAGTTTAAGTACTTTAAAGATGGTACATTTAATGAAGTAAAAATACAATTATTTCCTTCAATTTTTTTTTTCATGCTTGGAGCAATCAATAAAAAACATTAAAGCCCCACTACGTAACATTTTTACCTTAAAGTAACAGCTTCAAAATCATTTTGATGGGACACTGCCTTGTAACAGGGTGAATGGCGCTCATTGGAGAGAGCTAAAAGACACGAAGGGATGCAAGACGGATGCCGAGTTCGCCAACAAGAGTCGATGGACTAGTAAGTAATAACTTATTATCGTAAGCTGGCTTGCTATGTGTTGTTGTGGTTGCTTCTTGTTTGGCTGTGCTAGTAAAGTTGTCCAGGTCTCGAGGTGATGTAAGCAAACTTGCTGATCGGTACTCGTAATAAGTGCTCTTGCGTTGGTTTCTGTCTAGCTATGTTGGCTATAGTTTGCCAACCAAGTTTCACTTTGTGTCAGGGGAACCTAAGTTTTGTACG
>JBBPCS010000374.1:1247673-1262344 GCA_037974645.1 Hollardia meadi | reverse complement strand
TTTTTTTTGTGTGTGTGTGTGTGTGTGTGTGTGTGTGTGTGTGTGTGTGTGTGTGTGTGTGTGTGTGTGTGTGTGTGGTCGGTGTGTGTGTGTGTGGTCGGTGTGTGTGTGTGTGTGTGTGTGTGTGTGTGTGTTCAATTGCCGAGGTAAAACATAGTCACCTTGTCGTCATACACGACAGATCAGCAGGGTTTCCTGCACATGACAGATTGCGACTTGGGTCATGGAAATGTTCTTACTGTGTTGCACATGTGGGAGGCCACTAGGAATCGTGCCACCATGCCCTCCTTACTCTAAACAGGTTAGGGTGGTAGTGAAATGTACACAAGCAGCTTAGTGTGTGGTAGTGAATTAGCTGATTAGCTACATGCATGGAAGAGGCCAACACGCATGTTGTATGTGTACATAGGCAGGCGAGCGTGGTTGGAAGAATTTCAATTATAGCTTATAAAGTAGGGAAGACATGCGATGCAGCCCACAAACTAATGTAGGATCATACATGGAATTCCTTACTTTCCCATGGAAGTTCATTAATTTCAAATGAGAGAATCCATTACGGTGGCATGTGTCTTTGCAAATGCACTCAACCACAGTGACAGCATTGCATGCGTACTGTAAAGCGAGTATGGCCTCACTGAAGGAAATGTATGTGAAAAGAACACTTTGTCGGTAAATCGGCTATAAAAGTTTATAATGTACAACAAGCTGATCAGTTTTCTCCCAACACATTTGAGCACTTAACGTGACTCACATGAAACTTACATGCAGGTGGATGCAGGCAGCACAAATTCACAGGAGATGAAATGTGATCCAGGAGTAATGTATACAGTGTTGTGCCAGTTCACACTTCAAAAGAACTAGCTCAAAGTTCAGTTCATACAGATGAAAATGAACTAGTTCACGTTCATTTGTTACATTTTTTAAATTATTATTTTTCAATAGAACCTCCTCCTACCCATCCATCACTAGCCCCAAATCATTGCCACTCCCAAACTAAATGAATGATTGTATACCACTAAAGAATCATATTCAGGAGTTACTTTTAAAACCCAAGAAAACACAATGTTGAGATTGTGAATATATTTTACCAATGTGTCAAATTCGATGCCGATGTGGCTGACGTTCGGACTTGGTTTTTCAGACCCGGCGGGCACAATTTGCATAAAAACGTGAGGTTTTTTCCGTCGGAGTCTTCACTTGTTTGTTCATAAAACTCTTTGAAATACTCAAAAGAACTGGCTTCAGCAGTATCAGTAGCTGCATCTGAATCGCTAGCACTAGCACTAGCACTAGCCATGCTGAGCCGTCATGCCGGGTGCCGTAAAAGTTCATAATTTGTAAACTGATCCGTTCAGTTCACTGTTCACCAAAAATATGAACATATTCAATGAATGCTGTTCATTGAACATGTTCATGCACAACACTGAATGTATACCGTACATGGTACAGTATGTGCTTTTGCCCAATGAGATACAGTTTGCCTCAGGCTTTATTAAAGTATTTTTTTTTCTGTTTTGGATAAGCAAACTGTAGGAAACACCAATTGCCTGAGGACACACTGCAGCTACGATAGCAATAGTAGCTTTACAACCTTTACGCTAACATCTCTGCCTTAAGGGAAAATCCAAGCAGTTGACTTAGAGGGCAGGTAGCTATTGCCAACCTCAACCCACATATGTTGCCTTTGTAGAATGCACACTTACATGTCAGGGATTCAGTTCAGGGCAGTTAGTGATGTTAGCTTCATTAATAGGTTGTTGGTTGTGGAGGTAAAGAGTTGAAGCTCTTCAAACTTGATACAGAGAGAGAGAGGTGAGACATAGCAGTGGCTGTACATTAAGAAAATAATGAGCATTTTTACAAAAGGAACCAGTAACAACAATCTTGAAAATCACTATCTGCAGCAAAACACTGATGTGTGAAACAACAAAGAGAAGCCTGCTGTGTAGTTTATGGAGCTATCAGCTCCCTACTTTTCTATGTTAGCCTCTGCTGAGCAGCAGGAAGGACACATTGTCACATATGATGGCAAAAACAAAGCCTTGACCCTTAAGACTTCAGCTGAAGTGGCTCCACGACATTCTCCATCCACAGAAAGAAATATCAGATTGCAACTGACCTCGGCCCCGTGGGCCGCCATAAGAGGCTTTACTACAGACTAGAGGCGGGTGAATAGGGATAATTTAATGAAACATTAGACAAGTGCCCTCCACAGTCCTATAACAAATTGCTTTTTTTTTTGAATGCCAAGCTTGGCTCAATTGAAGTTGCCCGGCGGAAGAGCTGAGTGAAAACATAAGAAATGGAAGAAAGAGAAGTTATGCACCTGCAGCATTCGGAGGATGGATATAATAGTGGCAGAAAAACAAAATGAAATAAAGAAGATGAGGCCGTCCCACTATGGCTAAGCCTTATGAAAACTTTCACACAGGACAGACTAAGTGCGATGGGAGGCAGTTGACTTCCAACCAGAGCAGAAGGCACACTTCCTCTTATCCACAGCCACCTATGGGCATAAACAGGTGGCTGCTGGGTACTGGCACCTTTTACTGGCAATGCTAGGTGAGCAAAGGCTGGCCCTATTAAGATGCTGGCAGGGCCCAGGGAAGTATTTTTGTGGCATCACAAAGTAGATTCACCTTTCATACCCTCTTTGTGCGACACAGTGTTCTTAAGCTTGGGATTTAAAGCTGGCCACAGAGTAAAGCCTTGAATTAGCTTAATGAGAAGAGCCAGGCACATGACTTAAACCTCACGTGGAGAGAAAGTCACAAACAGGCACTTAGAGCCAATATGATTATTGTGTCTGTGTGCTGCATGGACAGACATGGATGGGTTTTGGTTTGTGTGTGCGGCTAAAAGAGCTGTGACTTACGTGCAAAAGAGTGAATCATTGCCATGTTTGCATGTCCCTGACTGTTTCTGCTGGATGTACATACTGTACATCATACTTATACGCTAATGTGATTATAACTGGGACTCAGTTATGATGGCATGGCACACGACCATGAAATGTTTGTTTCAATTGTACTCAGCTTGTGGCTGTAAGCTAAAGCTTGTTGTAGCATATAGCATTGTTGAAGAAACCCAGAAAACACTGAAAAGTCTGTCAAAATATATTATGAAACAGAAATGACACTGTTTACACCATAAAGTGTAATAATGGAACACTTCCTTTTTTAACAGGAGAGCATAGGCTTCTTGTTTACACTGAATATACATATATTTGTTAAGCTAACAGATCCCCTACCAACTCCTTTTTTTAACGAGCAAAGAGTAATGTTCAAAACTAGCCATTTAGCTTGGAAGCAAATATGTCATGGAACTGGAAAAGCATTAGTATGACATTGCCTTGACTATGTCAAACTTCAATCTTTTCTTCAATTTGAAACCCAGACCTTATGGTGGTGATGCATTTAATTTCGCAACATACTTAAAGGTGTAGTTCTGCTACTGTTTAACACAATTTGGGTTTTATATTGGTAGCCATTGGTTCTATCACTTATGATAATGTTGTACCGCGTTGTACTGAGACCTTGAAATATAGTGACATCGCTAAAAGCCAGCCAACAGGGCAAAAAATACAAACCTCTACAAATTTTCTCTTTCAAAGCCAGCGGTAAAAATTATGATCCATATTGTCTATTATAAAGATGCATCAGTCCATACAGTCCTACTGCACTTGCCGAATAGCCATGTGACCTGAAGTTTTCCTGTGAAATAAGGGGTTATTAGCGACAATACAGGTGTGCACACTTTTGGTTTTCAATCCAAATAAAGTGGTGGCTAATCTAGCTAAACTAGCTTCTTTACAACATAGACTGTTTGTGTTTCTTTCCCCTAAGGACCTATAATGATGATGCTCCATTCATAGATCTCAGCAATTATCATTGTCATGACGACCAGATGACCAGAGCAACAAAAATAATGTCCAAGTTTTAGTAAGCTGTAGTTTTCTTTTTAAAGACTCCACTGAAATGGAGCATATGGAGTATGCATTCATATTTACAGCAGCCATGCAATGTAAAGATTGACTAATATTCAGAGAGAGATTTATGTAAAAATCACAGCACGTTTCCCACTTAAACAACATGTGCAATCATATCGGCACTCAAAATTAAATGAAGGGGAAATAAATTGGTGGCAGCCTATGTTTTATTATTATAGATAAACAGTATCAAGCTGACATGAGTTGTGAAATGGGTTGTTAAGATTTGATTTACACTCTCCAAGGTGTTGTTTCTCTGTTGGATAAATATGGGATTTAACTGCACACATTGCGAGAGCTTCCTAATTACACATACTGTAAATATTCATTTGCATGTTCTTTACATATTCATGTGGCATGCTCCTTCATTGTGTGAAGCACAAAATTCCAACTTGATTGGCTGAAAGTAGAAGAGATCTGTTGCATTGTCATTTAATCGCCACTGGGGATTCTCTAGCAGTCTCAAGCAACAGTTTAGCACAGGCTGCTAATGATTAGTGTGTGTTTATCTGCAGGAGTGTGCTGTGAGCGAAGCCATTTAAATGAATTCTTTGACCTCAGCTCTTGATCAAACACAAAAAGCTGTCTTTGCCCCTCCTCCCCCCTCCCCATCATTCTTCTGCTGTGTCCTCTGTGCACTGGGACAGAGAGGTTAAAGTTCCCTGTGACTTGACAGTTCATTGCAGGCTGTGAGCAACTGCCGGAGTACACAACACCATATTTTCTTGCCATTCTGCATTCTTCATCCTGCTGACAGAAATCTAATTTCTTGGCATCCCAGTGATCACGTGAGAGAAAAGAAACAGGCTGTTTGGATTGTGTTGAACCATCACAAGATGTTCATGCTTTAGATTGAGTTAAAGAGTAAGAGATAGATGAGCTCGGGCAAGGTTCTTGAGTGTGAGAAGAGTCTGAGCCGAGACCCAAGAGGGCACATGTGGAGTCAGAGGATGTAATAGTTCTGTAACTACTTCTTAACACGACTCCTGGATGAATACACAGCTTACTTCACTGTAAGTCCACGAGCAAAGACTTGGCCGTTGGCTCATAAATCAGTTGTAAATCGAGTTCACTATGGCCTTTAGCTTTGTACTTGTGACATGACCTGCCAGAAAAAAGAGAACTTCTCGGCTTAGATCTGTGGAAAATAAATTTCCATTAACACATAAGTAAGTGCTTGGAGCCCTGCAATCTGTCTGCACACTCACATACACTTTCCGCAGATCTGTAGTGTGCATGATCTAAATGGGTCCACAGTCTTTTTTGTCAAGTAACACTTGACAAGCAGAACATGGAAATCACATTAAACCCCACGTGCATCATTATCAATGTGTATGGCTGGCTGTGTAGACAAGTATTAAAGCCTATATGGCAGCAGTCTTGAAAACATACCTTTGATCAAGAAATGTTCCAGAACACAGCAAAATCCATAGGCAGGTGTATCTATTTCAGCCCAAAACCCAGGAGACTGAAGGAGTATGTTTGGACAGCCATGGAGTCTTTCAAGTGGAAGCAATTTATGATTCATGTTGAATAATCTGACGGACCAGTAGACCTACTTTGGTGTCTTTTTGTGTTTCATTCTCAAAGTATGCGAGTGACCCATTCACACTTTATTTATCCACACTGTGCCAATGTTCTCTGTTGCTGTGGCTCACTGTAGCAGCCTAGTTTGCTTCAGTCCATTTACAGGTTTATCTTGATGTCAGTGGATATTGGGAGAATGCAGAATGTGGCTGAGATAAGTTCCTTTACCCCCGAGGGCTGCGTCAGTACATAACAGTTTCAGTGTGGTCTGTTAGATTTAGTTGGATTCTGTCACTAACACACTGTGAAGAATGAGACAATATGGTGTGTGAAAATGTCTTTAAAGATTCCGATACCACGAGGAACACATTTTTCAGGCTTTTTCTCTTTGTTGGATAGTAACAGCTGAAGAGAGACAGGAGGGGTGGGGGGAGAGAGTGACCCGGGCTGGAACCAAACTCAAACTTCTGTGGTAAGGTTCCTGCCTTAGTGCATTATGCATACAATACTTCTGTATTACAGGAATGTTTCCTCTGTGCTTTCCAGCTGCTCAAAATTTGCCATTGCCATGTTATTGTAACAGTACATTGCAATTTCTATTGTGTTTGCACATTTCTCAGGCAGTAAGAAGTGACGTTATATAGCCATATAGTTACTTGTTACTTTTCAGATTACTGCTTAAAACACATATAATAATCTTATAAAACAAAAGACATTATTCAAGATTAAATCAGTGGTTCCCAAGCTTTTTGACTTCTGAACTTTTGTTTCAGATGTTGTTAGTCAGCTTAGTTTCACCAAAGAGATGTTTGAACTTCTCTCTCTGTGCTTTCTTTGTCACTTCTTACACAAAAAGTTTAGATATTTTTTTTGTGTCTGACACCAAGAATGCTTTCAAGAAGAGACTACGCAAAAGTGTTAGGAATTATCCTAATTTGTACAATTCATTGTGTCAAGACCATTGACATAAATAAAGATGGACGACATGCCTCCACTTCCTCCCATTGTACAAAAATGAAGCCAAAACATCCCGGATACATGTGCTGCCATCTTGCACTGATGATGTCATTCGGAGCCAGAGACTGCGCAGTTGTGATCATGGTGTGGAGCTGCGGCATCAAGTTCCCGCCCCACTCAATTGCGAGCAGGACTCAAGCTGTCAATCATGATGTTTCACCCCCATTTTGTAGCATCGGATAACTAATTAAAACCTAACTTATCAGAGAAACACTTGTTTTGGCTTCACTTTTGGGGAGCTCTATTGCTGTCCATCTTTATGGTCGATGGTCAAGACTATAAGGACACAACAAACCTTTTTTGAGGAGACATCAGGGATCAGTGTTATGAAGCTAGAAGGACGCTTCAGTGGCACATTTTTTGCGTCCATTCAGAACAAGTACCAATTTTGCCTTTAAACGTGATTGGATGACACATCATACAACCTAGTTTATTTGAAACAAACTTATCCTTATAGTTCCTGCATTATCTCAGAAATTACAAAATGAGACCCTGTAGAACACCTCAATGAGATCTTGTAAATGGAAGTAGTCTGTGAGAACAAACTCTATTTACCACTTAGGTTGAAATTGAATGTACTGTATTTGACAGCAGTTTACCACCTAAAGTGTACTGGTATCTCAAAGGGTAGGGGAGAAGTGTGGAATCACCTTCGGGAGTAACTAGTAAGTAGCAAGTGAGAGAGTTGGTGCAATCCTGCAGCTTTTTCAGCCAACTTTTTTGCTAATGGAGCTCCAGAGCTATCTCCTGCGAAGAGGGGAGAGAGGCTCAAATGAGGCAATGACAGGCAATAGACTGGAAAATTCGAGAAAAAGAGAGGGGGATGGACTCAAGCTGATGTGTTTATTTGCCGCTGCGGGTGCCCAGCAGCATTCTTGGTGGGTGAATGCAATTTTAAGTCCCCAATGCAGAAAAAGGTACAGTAGATACAGCCTGTCTCCTGCCATAAAAATCTCAAATGATCAAGCACGGCCACAGGTGATTGTGACTTTTTTTCTCTTGTTCAGTTTCAGAAGATCATACAAGGCTTCAGAGGAGGGCAATGTAGCCCTAAAATTATGTCATGATATTTCAGGGTATTTCTGTGGTAACAATATTCTGAACAATATAACCAACTAAGGAAAAATATTTTTGGTTAAGAGCTCACTATAGCTGCCGAGCTACTCAACTGGGTGCTTCTCCACTTGATGTGCTGCAAGATGTTCATTGTACTGACCCCTTCTGTTGTTAAAGTCTTTTGCACTTAACGTGGTTTGTTGTACATCTGATCTTTTGTAACCAAACTACTTCTACACTACTTAAGTCCCGCCCATTTTTGGAGCTAATTCCTCCACCATGGAGAGAGTAGCAATGCTGCTTTTCACTTTCAGCCATGCTTGTTGTTGCTGTGTGTAACATATGCTGTAATCCTTTTCAGCAACGATGCAGTTGACTGTTTTTGTCCAACTTTTGAGGCAATCATGTTCAATTTAAACATCTGTAAAAACTGACAGTTTCTTATTCACGAGTACAAAGCTGGATCCATCACTTTGTAGTTCAGATCACGTTCTGACAGACAGACAATTTTCAATTACAATTGAAGCGTTATTGTGAAGAAAATGGACTGGGTTTGCAGGTGAGATGATCGTCAAAGTGTTATTGGGTGTAATCAAGTGTTATCGACTCAGGTGATGACTAAAGGCAGGCAAGGCAAAGCACAAAGGTAAGTTCTTTCACAGGTGTCAACACACAAGCTTTGGATTGTCAGTTTCAGATCTCAAAGTCCACCAATACTGAAGTGTACCACAAAAACATTCATGACAGCTTGTTAGCCTAGTCTTGTGTGAATCAAACAACACAAACAGTCTTTATTCAGTAGTGAAACAATCACACATCATCTTGTAGCAAAATGTAACCAGTTGTGCTGCACTATTCAAAGAAAAGAATGATGCTGAATGACATTCTTTGTTGACACCACTCACACTGCAAATGGAGCATATTTAAAGACAACAAACCTGCAAAGATGATTCATTACATTACAGATGATTCCTGACTGTTAATGAATGATGCAGTGAAACATATAACATCCCTTGTTAACCTTTCATCTTGTGCTAGCTATCAAAGCTGGAGGTAGCCGCGAGGCATAATTACCCAGCAATGGCTATATGGAGTTAAACACACTCTGTGTGAAAGAGAAGGCTGATATTAAGATATTAAGGCGGTAGGCCCAGCCTACCAACCCAAAGCATGAAGACATACATCTTATAAAGTGCCCCTTTCAAATGCTATAGAGGAAGATTTAGGTTGAAAATCAAGCTAATGTTCAAAAGTTTTAGGTTGAAAGTTATATCTATGCTATGATTTAAGGCTAATGGCTTGTATGACTTTTTAATGTATTTTTAATGTTAAAGTCATTTCTCACCATTCAATGATACAGCATTCATCAAATACATGTCAAATGTTTTTACACCACTTTCATACATATTATATAGTTGGACTAAGTCTAAAGCACACAAGCAGCCTTATGTGTATTTTGGGGGGATAATCTGTACAGACAAATTAGAGAAGATGATGGAGGGGCTGACTTTTATTTCCACAAACAGATACCATATGGTTTCTAAATATGTGAGCACCAACGTTAACACTCAATAGTTTTTACGGTTCAGTTGCCATTTTGAGAGCAATATAGCGGGTGTCTCTCTGGCTCACTGGATGTGTTCTGCTAGCTGATGATACATTATAGCGACTATATAAGGGCACTTGAAGAAATGACTTCAAAGAAGCAACCGAGATAGCAGCTGCCCAATCAGATCTCATTTTAGCGGGATAATAGCATTCAGTTCCCCAGAGGCAGAAAGGAGGATGTGTCATAAATTATGAATTTCCATGAGAACAGATATGGATGGTGGTGTCATGCAATAATTGGCACAGCACTTAGCTCCAAGTGAAGCTGGCTGGTGGCTGACTGATGTACACTGCAGGCACCTACCCCCAAAAACATGTTGAAGTGATTCGCAAAGTCAGTGTGACACAAAGAGGCGCCCCCAATTATCATGCTGACCCAAGGCTCTATGATGTGGCAACCTCATTTCCTGACCTGTGGGTCAGCACGGTGGGAGCCACAGTGGGTTCAAGGTTAGAGGAGCCTTCTGAGATGATTGAGAGTGCGCTCGAAAAATATTCTCAAATAAACAAACCTATAACTGTTGGTGCAACACTGGTGACTCATCCCTGTTCATATACACATCACAGATTTGATCCATCTCACATGTTGCTTTGGTTATTAGCACACTAGATGCCTTTGATACCATGAATTATTCTGTTTTCAGTGTTTATTTTTCAAATACACACAAGGTTAACCCAAATACAAAATAATCTAATTCTTGAGGTGATCAGTCCTGCAGATTGTGCTGATTTATTTGCCAAGGTTATCTCCAGAAACAAAGGTCTCACTTATTTCAGCGAAAATAATACAAATAATCAAAACTGACACTTTTGAAAATTCCTCACAGACAAATACTAGATACTCATTGCCTGGTATTGTTAGACCATGAGACACCATCAACTGTAAACATTTATCATTTTAATAAAAATGTAAAAAAAAAAAAAAGAGACAAGGAATTTGCCAGATTGACCACAAAACAAATTAGGAACAGTATGACATTTGGGGACATACAGTATGCTACTTACTTTCTCGTCAAAACTTAGATGACAGGATTAAAAACATGATCATGTCTGTGCATTAGGTGTGGAGCTGGAGGTGGGACCAGTTAGCTTAGCTTAGCATAAACACTGGGAACTGTGGGGAGAGCGAGCCTGGCTTGGTTCCAAACATCAAAACATACACTTTGCAGCATCCCTAAAACTCACTAATTAACTCACTGTGTCTCATTTGCTAAATTTGTACACAGAGAGAGAAATGTTACTTCATTTAACACCTGCTCGTAGTTCAGAGCACTTTTGTTTGGTCTAATTCACACCATATTTGTATAATTTTGCAAGTAATCGATTAATTTAAACACATTTTTGTCTTTTTCAGCAATTGCTGCACCCTCCTGAATTAAATAACCCAATTTAGAAGAGCTCCAGCGAGTCCCACTGAATTAAAATCCCTCCCGTGTGGCATAATGGCTTCAGGCTGTTTCTTTTTCAAAAAAAGCGGCAGCAAATTCAGAAATTTGTAGCCCGTCACAAAGACAAAAAGTGTAGAAACACTTCTTTGTTATGTTGTTTTTCTTTGTGCATCTAAAGCAATTGCTTTAAAAAAAAAAAAATGCTACCCGAAGAGAATGAATCAGACCAAGTCTTCTCTTCCTCTCTCAAATAAAAGGGTGTCGAAGGTCGGTGCCATTTCTCATTCTCTCCTGCTCTCTGCTTCCTCCTTGTTGTTTTTCCTGCAGGTGAACGAGTGAACGGATGAGGTGGTGGACTTCTTCCTCAGCGCACACTGAGACGACGCCTCGCAACGTTCATCCGTGGGAGGAGGGGGAAGACTTGGGATTGTTTGTTGCCCACAGGAGGAATTCAAGGTCAGCACACACACACACACACATACGCACACACACACACAGAGAGAGTCAGGTTTGAAAACAAATAAATAGACATAGGGAGCACCTTCTTTTCCTGTTGACTGTGTTTGTATTAAGATGAGTCAAGTGAGTTGGTAAGATTTTATGCTTGATCCTTCACGAACAAATATTAGTGAATACATGAAGAATCTGTTCAATATCTAACAAAGAATAATAGATTTTTTTTAACAAAATCAGAGTTTAGATCAAGTCAATTGACAAATCCTAAATGTCTGTGTTCTTCTTCTGTCCTCCCTTCTTCCATCTCTCTCATTTAGTTTACTCCAATCTTCCTCCTGACATATTTTGTTCCCTTCATGGCGTTGTGTCCTTTCTTGGTCCTCCTGTCCTTCATCCCTTTGTTTTTAAGTTCCATATATCTAAAGAAAATCACTAATCAAGGCTTCCGAAGGCTTTGTTGGTCTGTCCAAGGTTTTTTTTTTGTTTTGTTTTTTCCTGTGAAGTCCACACACTGGGCAGAATTTTGATTTTAATTGCTTCCCCACAGATTGCTGCCTCACTGAGAAACTGGGTTAATTGCATAAGAAGAGAGAGCCACTTGTGACCTTCATTGAATGCTGCCAACTACTGCAGCATGCATACTGCAGTGTTGCGTTTACAGATTATTTGGCTCTGAAAAAAAAGGTGACAGCCTGGATGCCTGCCTGTTTTATATGAATGCTGACATCACTTTCAGAAATCTGTTTTAAGCGTCAGCTCCACAAAGCTTTCCTGTCATTCCTCAGCCTACATGTGTCAGCATCAGCTCATCGGATGGAGTTCTTCAGTGTTCAGTGTCACTACAGGTTGATTAGGTTTATCATAGTTGCTTTAGAGTAAATGGAAAGTCAACCTCATCCATGATCATAAATGCATCATTTCTTTATTTACTTCAGTTTTTACTGTTTCTCTTATTTATTTTCTCTGAAAACTGGATGAATGGAGGGATTCAGCACATATGGGGGTACTATTGTAGCATTATTTGCCAATGTGTGTGGAGAGTTGAGTAACTGTATTTCAATCCGTGTGTGTGTAATCAGATTTGTACACAGATCTGTAAATGCGCACATAGATCTGTAAATGTCTATATCATCAGTTACAACTCAGGCGGGCCTCTCAATTGGCTGTCTTTCTACACGTGATTTTTGCTACACTTCTGCTGTGGCAGAAATCTGTAAATGCCTGTGGCGATTTGTCTGTAACTGTTTGCCCTGAGCTATCAGGCTGCTTACCGCTCTTCGCCTCAGTAGCTATACAGCCTACCTACCACCAGTCGGCGGTAGCACCCAGCCAATGATTTTAAGCATGACATTGCTGGGCTGGGTGACGTTAGTGGTTGTGGCTGCAGTTGTGTCGACTCGATGCAAGGCAGAGGATGAGATCTCGATTGCTTGCTGCAAGTACATGTTCATGTTTTTGCATTAGTTGTTATAAGTAGTATTGCCGAGCTTTGTTAAAATATAATATAATCGGTATCTGTGAACAAGTTATGTTTGCTCAGCTTATGCATCACCGAGCAAACTCATACATCAAGTGGCACTAGCTAGCACGTTAACTGGACTAACATAGCTGGAAATGTCATTGCTACATAATGTAGGTAGGTAGGAGTCACAGGAGGGTATATACATAGACATAAAACATATATGTGGGTATCTAACTGGAAACCAACAAATTAGCAGTCCTCCGTCATCTATATAGGACGGCTCGTCATATAGCCAACAGCAACGAAAAAAATAGCTAATTACTTGGAACACCAAGGAATCTTCAAACTATCTAGCTAGTTACCATACTTTAGTGTATATTTGAGGGAATGTAGAGGCAGGCTGGAAAAAATGTTAAACATGGTAAGTTAATTTAAGACTGGTCAAAGTACCCGCTTTGTTATGATAGAGTACGAGTTCTGAATTAGCGTAGTAACTGTGTAACGTGCAAGTGCCCCTGTCCCTTAAGCTTATTTATAAGTCAGCGGGACAGTAGAAGTAAATAATGGAATGGTTCATGTAAAAAACCCGAAACATTCAGTTCACCCACCACAGGTCGGGGCACCTTGAAACCGTCCGGTTCACTTTGCCAGCTACTGTAGAACTCTGACTTTGCTAATACATCACTCGTGGGGTGTGTAGTGCTTTTGCTTGTAGCTAGAACAACTGACTCGTGTAGAGATAACTAATTAGAGGGAATACTAATTAACGTTAGTTCAGTCAACGTTAGTAACTCGAGCCTGCTGCAATTAAAAAGCCAGCGGAATCTTTCACTTTGCCCAGCGAGTCTGTCAGACTGTCAGTCAGGTTGTGTGGGAAATGGCAGTCGGGAGATTACCAATTTAGTTTTGTCTATAGTGATGAAAGCAGCGACTGTGCAAGAATGTCGCACCGCGAGGCATATGCGAGCGTCAATACATGTAACGTGGTCCCGGTCCGTTAACTGCAAGGAGAGATTCAGGTAGGGAATCAAAAGCAATTCCAAAGTATTTACGCTGAACAACCTACAGATTCAGACAAAATCCATAACCAAAGCCTTAAGGTTGTTGTTTATAGAAAACTATATGCAGTCGTGGATAGTTTCTTTTCTGTGCATAAAGTCGAACCACAACATTAATATTTCCTCTCGTAGTCACTTCATCAACAAGGTAATTCCCAATCTTGAGCAGACACGAGGCAGGAATGTCAAAGAATTATCCAACACATCCACTTCTAGGCATACACAGAGGGATGCACCTCCAGAGGAAAGTTACTCAGAATCAGAATCGTGTTTATTGCCAAGTACGTTTACATACAAGGAATTTGTCTTGGTACGTTGGTGCATACAATAAACAGAGAGAAAAATTAGAAAGTAGAATTAGAAAACAAGTACTGCAGGTCAAACAAAAATATAAAATAGAACTAAATAAAATGACATGCCCCCTTATGAGAGCCACCTACAATTAATAAATAATTGATAATAGACAAGTATGTGTTACTTATTGTATGCTCTCAGCTAACATATTGAAGGCAATTTTTTGGGGGTGATATTATTTTTTACCAAATACTATTGGAATTGGCAATGGTATTTTTTCTCCCCGCTGAACCGTATCAAACCGAAAACCGTGACCCCAAAACCGTGATATGAACCGAACCGTGATTTGTGTGAACCGTTCCACCCCTACTGCCTATGTATTTATTTTCTTTGCTATTTGAGTTAAAACTCACGTTTGTCTTGTTTCTGTAGGGTCAGGGTCCAGTCATGATACCAGTATCTTCACTCTAACTTTTAAACAGCATGGCATCTGGACCTGGTGTCAGCATGGTGGAGCACTGTGTTTCTACATTAACTGACCATCAGTGGATAGAGAATTTTGGGATGTCAGCAGAAACCTTTACATACCTCTGCAACAGACTGGCACACAAGTGACTAAATTGGGTTGTTCTCTTGTAATATAATTTAATTTAGTTTTGTTTTTTTTGGACGATGTTTCACTTTCCTATATGTGCAGAATTTGTCTACATATTTACCATCATAAATGTAAACATATACTCTCTCTCACATATATATATATATATATATATATATATATATATATATATATATATATATATATATATATATATAGATA
>JBBPCS010000374.1:1204590-1243454 GCA_037974645.1 Hollardia meadi | reverse complement strand
GCGTAGCTAAATCAAGGGTCAAGGATGTTGTATGCTCTACATATTGTAAAGCCACTTGAGGGAAATTGTGTATTTGGAAATGTATAATAATGATGTATTAACAATTTAATATGGCTGAGCTAAATTTAATTAAAATTTTGTACATAGTAAGACACTTTGGGATTGTGATGAACCTTTATTGATTGTCACCCAAATCGGGCCATTCAAAGCCTTTGTAAATTATAAATCCCTCCTTCTGGAAACTGTCTTCTGATAGCAGACACAACACACAAAGGTAAGAGCTTCCTAATGTGACTACCCAGAATGCCATGGGCCCAGTGGACAACCTGCCTGTAAGCTGTATAGCGGTACTGCCTAGGGATAGGGAAACAATATCTACAGTTAAACTTGATAGTCTTAGTAACATCCAAAGTGTGGTGTAGGTAGTGATGATGTAAATATGGGCACCTTGTCATAGAGTGACAAAATGATTACCTTGATCCACTATGCTTTAATTGCAAAATACTATTTACAAGTTCAATTAGGCTATCTGCAGCACAAAGGGATTCAGATAGCAGGCTTCAAAGCCTAGGTGCAGTGTCAGGCATGCTATGTCTGGTCTGGGGTTCAGATTCTCCACATCCACCTCCCTGCAGCACATACTCTCCACAGCTGAGGCCATGGGCTGGCATTTTCCACATAAACACCTATAAAATCTCTCTCACTCTGTTATGTCTCTAGTAAATGGTTTGGACACCAAAGCAGAGACTGAGACGGCTTTTAACAAAAATAATACATTTTTATAAAAACAAACGAAAGGAGCAGATACACAATCTGATAACAACAAACTAAGATAGCAAACAGCCAAACTGAAAGTCTAAACAGAAAATGCAGACAAAAGGTCTGATAGTAAAAAAACTGAAAGAGCAGATAAAAGATCTGAAAGTACAAACAAAATACGCAGACAACAGTCTGGTAATAGGCTAGATGCTGAGAACAGGTTCAAAGCAATCTTAACTAGATGAGAGGAGAAACCGGAATCTTGGAGACGACACGAGGGAAGTAGACCAGAATGAGATACGAAAACGAAGCACATACAACCAAATACATATAAAATACATAAATAATACAAATACATAAAAGCTGTTTCTGTTTGAACTAGCCCCATCAGTCCCAATCAATAGAAATATTAACTCTACAACATGCAGTGTGATTTTAGACAGTAGTGTGCTTCCAATTTTGTGTCAACAGTTTGGGTAAAGCTCTTTCCTTTTTCAAATAAAAGAAATGACTGGCACAATACAACGCAGAATGTAAAAATTATTAAGACCACTTAATTGGAGTTGGGGGAACTGTGTATCAATGGTTTGCCTCCTGCTTTGCAGACAGGACAAATTTTTGTACAGATACAAAATTACAGAAAGTTCTCCAAGGACATCTTCAAGGTTCAGTGTTGGGGTCACTTCTGTTTTTTCTTTACCTCATCCCTCTTGGTAACATCTTCCAGCACTATGTTATTAATTTTCACTGTTATGCTGACCAGTGCCCTAACTGTTTGTCTCTAAAATCGATTCGAAAATCAACTGGAAATCAACTGCTTTGTGTCTGAATGGGAGCAAATCCCTGCAGCCATGTTCAACATCTGGTGGAAAGCCTGACACCAAGAAAGTAGAGGCAGCAGCACATTAATGAACATGGTTTTGAAATGAAACATGTATAGATATCATTTTTGGCTGTCCACATACAGTACCTTGGGACATAAAGTATATCTAAAAACCTGGGAAAATAAAGCGAAACTGTGACTACATCCCACTGGGGTGAATGAGACACTACAGTATACTTGCAATTTGAATTAACCCTTTATGTCTAAACCATAAACTTAAACCCACATGCTGCAGAGTCACGTTTAATGTCTAATCAACAAGAGACAGTACACACAGAGTTTGGTTTATAGCATCACATATAACAGTGTAATGGCTGAATTTGTCACCCTTTGTTGATTCATCAGGCTACAGCATGCTTTCCCGATGAAGCCTGTTGACACAGGTGAATATTAAGAATAAAAAACACTCTTCACTCTCTCTGCAGCTGTAGACACATGTATACACATGAGCACAGGCATTCTTGGAAGTGAAATATCGCCACCGCTCTTCATTAGGATTCAATGGGCCACACTAAAACTCCATCTGGATGTTAATGACATGAGTGGCTGGAGACACACCTCCTATGAAGAGGGCACTTCACTACCACTGATATGCACATGCACACCACACAACAACAAGAATACAATTACTACTACTACTACTGCAGACTTTCCACTCACCAGACAGAGGTGAGGTCTTGGATGCTGGTTAGGGTTCAGTGTGTTGAAAGTTTAAAAGCAATCACTTTTCCTTTCTCTACCTTTTGTAAGTTTTGCTGTGATTGGAAAACAATAAAAATGTTACTGACACTATTTGGTTGGATGTATGTGTAACTGTGAGAGTGAGAGAATATTATTCCTTCACTCATGCGCGAAAGTTTGTGCACAGTCACAAAATGTATGTCTACTTTGACAGTGCAAATACTGTATTTACAGTATGTATGGGACAATGCTCAACGAGTTCTCCATCATATTATGGACATCTCAAAGGTAATTTTCCCACTTATACCATGATTACTTCCCAAAGAAAAAAAAAATAAAGACCATTAATTTATAAGTTTTTTTGCAAACTTTCCCTGGCTAACACCTGCGGGCGAGTTATACCTCTGCAATGGAAACATTGTTCACCATTTCCGTAAATAGGACAAACCTTAGATACGATTTGGCAGCGGGAGATATTTCCAGTCTGCTCAGCCAAAAATGCTCGAGAACAAAGATAACACATTACGAGCTACGCTAATGGTATGAAATGGTACACACTTCTGGCCCCCTAAGTGGGTGTGGTCTCCTCTCTCGCCCATTACTTATCCATGTCAAAACAAAACTAGATACACACATAAATTTAATGTGTTTGTCTTATGTTGCTGCTCATTTTGTTTGTTTGTTTGTTTGTTTTTATTGGTGCAAAATAAAATGATACAATAGTGACTTCACAGATGCAACAACGACTGACAAAATATATAGAGACAGACAAAAAAAGGGGGAAGAAAAAAAAACACAAACAAAAGTAAATCGATACATAAGTAAATAAATACTTTGTAAATAAATAGTTTGCGACTGATATATTTGGAAGTGTTAGTTAATATAGTGTGGAGGGTCCTGGCAGAGCTTCATGGCTGTCTAGTCTACAGTTGAAGTGTTGGGTTGGGGGGTGGGTGGTGTCACCGGCAGTAGGTGGAGGTGAAGATGGGGATGTGTCAGTGTGTGTACGTATGCTGGTTTGTGTTAGGCTAGTGTTATTAGTAAATGTCCAGTAACTGTGAAGTGAATCTATTTGGTTGTTTTTTAATGCTATTTGTCTTTCTGTTGAGATGTATTCAGATAGTAGTAGATGCCATTGGGATGATGAAAGGTTGTGTCTGTCTTTCCAGTTTAGGAGTATTGTCTTCTTAGCGATTGTTAGGGCGACCAGTATGGGTTGTTCATATTTCAGTGGCGGTTCAACTGATGAGAGATCCCCTAGCAGACAGACAGATGGGGAGACTGGAATGCTGTGACCTATGATTGAGAATAATGTATGTGTGATGTTTGTCCAGAATGATTGAATTGGTGGGCAGAGCCAGATGGCATGAAGGTAATCACCTGTGGTGTTTAATGTGCAGTGTGTACATTTGTCATTGTCTATGAGTCCCATTTTGTGTAATTTATATTGTGTGAAGTGCACTCTATGTAGAATTTTGTATTGAATAAGTTGCAGTTTGGGGTTATTTGACATTGAGAAGATATTATTGCAGATGTGTATCCAGGAGTTGGTGTTTATGGTATATGGTAAATCTCTTTCCCAGTCTTGGACTGCTCGTGGGAGGTTATTATCTGTTTTAATTAAAAGTTTGAACATTTTTGAGGGTTAGGGAGAGGCTATACCTTTGATTTGATAGAACAATGGGGGTGTTTCCAGGCTATTGTTTGACATGTTGATTTTCCCTTTTAAACAGTGTTTAAATCAGTGTGAGTATTGTAAGGAGCTGTTACTGCCGGTCATATTTCTGTTTTAGTCTTTCAAAGGGTATGAGTGTGCAATGATCAAATAAGTGTTCTAGATGTGTAATACCTGCTTTTTTCCATGAACGGAATGATAGTGGTTTATTTTTTATTTGAAATTCCGGATTGTGCCAGATTGGTGTAAGCTTGTTTGAGGATATGGGGTGTCCAGTGATTTGGTTGCATTTCCACCAAGCTGTCAGAGTCACTGCTATGAATGGGTTTTTGAAACAGTTATGATTTTTGATTGATTGGGTGAGGAACGGGAGGTCTGATATTGATAGTTCTTGACAGTCGTATTGTTCTATGTCCAGCCAGGGGTGTTGTGTTTGTTGAGTCTTTTGCAACCATATGGGTATATACTGAAGATAATTTGCAAAGTGGTAAAATCTGAAATTTGAGGCAGCTAGGCCTCCGCGGTCTCTAGGTTTCTGAAGGTTTATTTGTGGTTTTTTATGTTTCTAGTAGCATTTAGTTATGACAGAATATATTGTGTTAAACCAGTGTGATGAGGGATGGACTGATGTCATAGAAAAAAGATTTTGATTTTGGGGAGGATGGTCATTTTTATTGCAGCTATTCTTCCAATTAATGAGATTGGCAAGTTATTCCAGCCAAGTGAGGTCTTCTTCAATGCTTTTTTGTAATGGTGTGTAATTGAGAGTAAATAGCTCTGACAGCTTGGTGGAAACATTTATACCAAGGTAGTTAATGTTGCCTGTTTTTATTGTCTGGGATTTTTTTTGGACGCAGCATTCCAGTCTCCCTCACAGAGTGGGAGAATTTTAGATTTTGACCAATTTATGGAATAATAAGAAATTTTTGAGAATGTGGATACAAGATTGAGGACTTCTGGAAGGGCTGTTGAGGGGTTTGTTTAGTACAGCAAGATGTCATCTGCATATAAACTAATCTTGCGGTGAAAATGATTTGTTTGTATACCAGTAATATGGATGCTTTGTCGAATGGCAGCTGCAAGAGGTTCCATGAAGATTGCAAACAATAATGGAGAGAGTGGGCATCCTTGTCTTGTGCCTCGCTGCAGTGAAAAAGCGTTGAGAGGTGTGATTGTTGGTTATAACTGAAGCGGACGGAGAGTTGTAAAGAGTTTTGATCCAGTGAGTGAACGACTCCCCAAAACCAAACTTCTCGATGGTGGGAAAAAGAAATGTCCAGTTGACTTTGGCAAAGGCTTTTTCTGCATCCAGTGATGTAATTATGGTGTTGAGGTGGTTTCTCTGGGATAGACTGATGAGGTTGAATAAGCGGCGCATATTGGTGGATGAGTGCTTGCCTTTTATGAATCCTGTTTTGTCTGGATGGATTATTGTAGGTATGACTGTTTCTAATCTGTTGGCTAATGCTTTGCTAATTATTTTTTAGGTCACAGTTGATCAGGCTTATTGGTCTATAGCTGGAGGTGAGGGTTGGGTCTTTGTCAGGTTTGAGCAAAACTGAGATAAGAGCTGTGTTCATGTGTGTAGGTATGGTTCCTGATGATTTAATTTCATTGACCATTCTGTTAAAAAGAGGAGATATAAGTTGCCAATGGTGTTTATAAAATTCTATTGGGTAGCCATCAGAACCGGGTGATTTATTGTTGGGCATGGAGACGATGGCTTTCCTGAGTTCTTCTGAGTTTAAGGGTCGGTCTAATATGGTGGTTTGTTCTTTGGTTAATTTTGGGAGTTCAATGTTGTTGAGGAAAGAGTGGATGTTAGAAATATTTGTTACATTGAGCGGTAGAGTGTTTGATAGTAGTTACAAAAAGTTGTGTTTATTTCTTTTCCATAAATTTCCCTGTGTATCTTGAATTGCTGTAATAAGTGACTTTTCTTTGTTTCTTTTCAGTTGATTTGCGAGAAATTTACCTGTTTTTTCATTGTGTTCAAAATAATTTAGTCTTGTTCTTTGCATGAGGAATTGGGTCTGTTGATGTATCATGTTATCAAGCTGTGTTTTAACTTTCTGTATTTCATTTTGAGTTTGTTCAGTGGGGGTTCGGGAGTGTTGGGAGTGAAGATGTTTCAGTTTATGTTGCAGTTCTTGTTGTTTTTCTTGTTCCTTTTTCTTCTTGTGAGCGGAGTATGAAATGATGCATCCCCTGTTGACTGCTTTTGCTGTTTCCCAAAGTACACATGGAGAAATTTCTGAGGAGTCGTTCAGTTTGATAAAGGATGTCCACTCTCTCGTGAGGAGGTTGTTGAAATCTGTGTCTGCTAGGAGTGAGGTGTTGAACCGCCACCTACTTGAGGGGATTTGTGTAGTTTCTTGAACTATATCAAAGCTGAGTGGACCATGGTCTGAGATGATTATTGGATGAATTTCTGAGTTATTAATTTGAGACATAATAGAATAACTAGGAAGTAGTCAATGCGGGAGTAACTTTTGTGAGGGGGTGAGTAGTAGGAGTATTCTTTGTGAGATGAGTTCTTGGTTCACCTACAATCACAAGTCCAAGGTCTACCATGTATTTTTTAATGTCAGATGAGTGCCATGTTCTGTGAGTGCTTCAAGGATTTGATCTGTCTCCCCCTACTATGATTAATGAATTAGAAAAATTATTGAGATGTGAGAATACTGTATGAAAAAATTGAGGGTTGTCTTTCACTGATGATCTAACTGGTATGCCGGACAGGGGTCACACAGACTAATATGTTCCTCTCTGTGGAAGTAAGATTTAAAACAGTATGTCACAACCTTTACAAGTTTTAATGTCGGTTTTACTTCCATCTCCTCTTAAGATTTTTTGTGTTTTTGTGTTTTGTGCTCAGTTTTGATCATTTAATTACATTTTACATTTTTATTTTTTATAGTATTCTGTGATTGTATTTTATTTGGAAAGCCATTTGTGCTCTATAAAAGGCAAGTACTATATAAATGAAATTAATCATCATCATTGTTATCAATTCACAAACTGAATCCTTGTTTTTCCCATGACTAATATTGACAATGTTTGTATAAAAACCAATTACTGAATACCCTGAACACCACTAAACCTACAAGTAGCTACAAGTAGCCTACAATTTTGCCTTCTGGTAAATCTAGACTGAACTTTACATAGTCAGATTTAAAGTTAGTCAACTAGCTGGGATTGTCAGCATCCACTAACTTTTACTGTTGGAGTCTTTAACGAGGCTACTCAGAGTTACTAATAAAGGTTTTAACGTTAAACATTTCATGACATGTTATTTTACATTTCACCTTAACAATGCAGTGCAGCATTGCGTTTTAAAACACATCTCACTGAGCAACTTACGAAAGTTAATGTTAGCAAGCATGTTAACTTTAACAAATGAATCAGACTAAGCAATCTAACAGTATTCGATCGTTTAAAACAAGTTGTGAAAAAGCAACGCTAAACTATAAACCAAATATAAACTACCACACTTACCAGCCAGCAGTTATAATATTTAAATTGAAAAGATAATGTAACTTACATTACTCGCAGCCTACTTTCGACCCCTTAACATTGTGTTGTCATCCAGCCTGCATGTGCTAACCAGTGACGCAACTTGGAGGTGTGTTCACAGTGTTTCCACAACATAACCGAGAGTAGCCTATTCAAAATACTGTAATCCATAAACTACTAAAATGTTAATTACATAGCCTATTTCAGCAGTTAAACATGATGACTACTGATTCATTGCGCGTATAATCACCTAGTGTTATACTTGGCCTACACATTTTCATCATTAGCCTACTGATATTTCTGGGTTTAGCTATGATCAGTTCGTGACAACTAATTAAAACTTTACCCACCCGCAATTCAAATGCATTAAACTCCTTACCTCCTCAGTTTTGGACCCCTTCGAGTTACTGGGCGGAGATTGTAGAGATGGGCTGTTGTGGGGGGCTCCTGTGAGGTGGAAGGCATGCTTCTTTCTGTATTAATGCTTGTCTGAGAAGAGGGACCTGCCTGGCCTCTGAGGTTCGCTGTATTTGGTCTTCCACGATGAAACAGTGAATACATTTCTTCTCGGTAGAACGGTATTGAATACGGTTACCAGTATTATTTTGGCCCGTACATGCATTCGCCAGGGTGTTAATTATCTCTTCATTACTTAGGATTGCTGCAACAAGATTTCGTGCTGACTCACCCATAGTGACACATTTCTTGCAGCAAACATCTGTACGGAATAGTATCACACATCAAAAACACAAGATGGCGGTACAATATATTCAGACTTCATTCAAAAATATTCAGACTTCATTCAATATATTCAGACTTTCATTCAATTTAATATATATATATAATAATTTCCTAAACGGCTTGCCATAACATACAGTATATATATACTGTATATATATATATATATATATATAAATGAGTGAAAATTTATCTGGGTGTGAAGATTCTTATTTTAATGTTGGAAATTTCAATGTTGTAAAAAAATGTAATTATCAGACGTCAAACACTAAAATCATCATGAAGCTTAGTGCGACCAAATATTTTCTAATGTAGCCAACCAAAATTATACAAACTGGTAATATTTTGGTAATAATGATAATATCAGCTGATCAGCATCTCAAGTTTAAACTGATCTTTAAACTGATCCTTGTTTTCTTTTGTTACTGCAGGTGCCCTTTGTACGAACTAACATGGACAAAGTGGTCATCAGTCTCCTGCTTCTGGGAACCGCAGTCACGATGGTCCATGCATGTCCCAAATACTGTGTCTGCCAGAACCTCTCAGAGTCTCTGGGGACTCTGTGCCCCTCTAAAGGCCTGCTCTTCGTGCCGCCGGACATCGACCGACGGACTGTGGAGCTCCGGCTGGGCGGCAACTTCATCCTCAAGATCACCACTCAGGAATTTGCCAATATGACAGGTCTGGTAGATCTCACCTTGTCCCGCAACACCATCAGCACCATCCAGCCTTTCTCTTTCATCGACCTGGAGACCCTGAGATCCTTGCACCTTGACAGTAACCGTTTGACTGAGCTGGGACCAGATGACCTCAGAGGACTGGTCAACCTGCAGCACCTGATCCTCAATAACAATCAGCTGAGTTGGATTTCCAAAGCAACCTTTGACGACTTATTACTGACACTGGAGGATCTGGATTTGTCATATAACAACTTACGCAGTGTGCCTTGGGAGGCCATCCGCAAGATGGTCAACCTCCATCAGATGAGTCTGGATCATAACCTCATCGCTTTCATTGCCGAGGGGACTTTTACAGACCTGGAGAAACTGGCCCGCTTGGACCTGACCTCCAACCGTCTCCAGAAGCTCCCTCCGGACCCCATCTTTGCACGCTCCCAGAGCAGTGTAGTGATGAGCACTCCTTATGCGCCTCCGCTCTCTCTAAGCTTTGGTGGAAACCCACTGCACTGCAACTGTGAAGTGCTTTGGCTTCGAAGGCTGGATCGTGAGGATGATATGGAAACCTGCGCTTCTCCTGCTAGTCTAAAGGGGCGCTACTTTTGGTCTGTTCGTGAGGAGGAGTTTGTTTGTGAGCCCCCTCTAATTACGCAACATACGCACAAGTTGCTAGTGCTGGAAGGCCAAACGGCTAGCCTGCGCTGCAAAGCAGTGGGTGATCCGATGCCAACTGTGCACTGGGTTGCTCCTGATGACCGTTTGATCAGCAACTCCTCCCGAGCAACAGTGTATGAAAATGGCACCCTGGACATTACAATCACCACGTCTAAGGATTATGGGATCTTTACTTGCATAGCTGCCAATGCTGCTGGGGAATCCACAGCCTCCATTGAGCTGTCAATCATTCAACTCCCCCATCTGAGTAACAGCACAAACCGTACCACACAGTCCAAGTCTGGGCTATCGGACATAACCAGCTCTACCAAGATCAGTAAAGGAGAGTCTAAACCTCAGCCAGAGAAGGTAGTGTCTGTATCAGAAGTGACCGCTGTCTCTGCTCTGGTCAAGTGGACTGTTAGCAAATCAACTCCAAAGGTCAAAATGTATCAGCTTCAGTACAATTGTTCAGAGGATGAGGTCCTCATTTACAGGTAAGAATGATTAACTTGATTATGTCCACATAGGAGCTGAGACCTTTCTGGTCAAAGTAAGCGTGAGGTATAATCTTTAACTTCAGATTGCTAGCTGCTCAGCTTCTTGAGTTGATTGCCAATTGTTTGTTGGGCATATACTTGAGAAAATCAATTTCTTGAAGTTTTACTCAGAGACCAACTTTATATTTTCTTATAAGATAAGATAAGATAAACTTTATTGATCCCTCACCGGGGAAATTCACGTGTTACAGCGCTCAAGGAGTACAGGTAGAAAAACAAGTGGATAATGAATAGATTAAAAAATCAAATAAAAATACAATGGAAATATAAAGAATAAAAATATTTAAAAAAAATCTAGATTAGAAAGAACTTATACACACTATTTACACATATATCCACAGTATATTGCACAGATAATTGCACGTTAGGGATGTAAAGGGTAGCTGTAACATTTGGTAAGTAAAACCTGAGATTTAGATTAGTGCAAATAAGCTGTATGTTGTGCATAGTAAGTGATGTGACACAACAGTGCTATATTATGTCATGGTGCTGTTAAACAGTCTGACAGCCGACGGAATGAACGACCTGCGTTAGCGCTCCTTCTTGCACTGTGGGTTCAGCAGTCTGCTGCTGAAGGAGCTGCTCAGTGCACCTATAGTCTCATGAAGGGGGTGAGAGGTGTTGTCCATTATTGATATCAGCTTGGCGAGTTGTTTATTTTCCTTCTTGAGATTTTTCTTGTTTTTCCTCAAGTTGACAATGGCTTCTGCCAAAAGAATGAACAGCAAGGGCACTTTTTTTTTTTACGAAACATAAAACCCAATGTGAAATCCTTGCCCTGAACCATTAATTAGAAATCTAAGAAGAAAAGGGATTACAGACCCTCATTTTAATATATCCCTCTTAAGCTGCTCAAGTCCATAAAGTGTAGGCTTGAAGAGTGCAGCTGGAGATCTTTGGGCTCTGTGAAATCAATTTCTTTTGTCAAATGAGACAGCGGAAATACAGAAAAGAGCTTTGCTGTTTAACATTAAATCAATTTAGGGAAGATATTACCAAAGACCAAATATACTGGGCTGTGTAAGAACAAACAAATAGATCCATTTTTTATGACTCCTCTATAGGAAGCATTTTATCTGAGAGCCTTTAGACATTTTCCACTTTTATTTATCATCTTTTCAAGTTCAGTATCCCCTTGGGGTCCAGTGGCTTGATACACATAAACACAACCACACAGCCAGACTACCCTCACGATGCTAAGGATGGAATTTACAGCTTCAGAATAGTGAGAAAATTGGCCTGTTGTGGATAGTAGTAACAGCAGTTTTGTGTCAGCTTCATGCTCTCTCTAACACTGACAATTGATGGCAAATCCCTTTAACAACACCCCATCCAATAATTTATTCTGGGCCATAGTCCTACACAATTTACCTACACAATTTACCTGTACTGTGCATTCCAGCAAGGGCCATTTAATGAAAGATAATTGACAGAATATGGGAAGGCAATAAGTCCGGTTATTAGCTTGGAATGCAAGATTAGAACTGCGCAGAGTATTAAAAAGAAAGATATTACTTTGTTCAAACACTGAATGCAACTCGCCGTCCCTGCGAATTCAATAACACGTTGTTTATCTGATGTTCTTGCTTGCACAGGCTGTGCCAGTTTTTCGTGCCAGAGAAAAGAGAACAATATGAGTTTTCAGTATCTGTATTTCCCATTGATGGAAATATTAGATGACTCATCCTCATTTCTTGAAAATGCATTCATGAATTTTCCCTAATGTCTATAAAATTGCAAACAAAACACTTATCTGTGTTTTATGAACTGCATCCCCCGATACCCCACCACCACTACCATTCAGTGATTTGCAGCAGCTAAATTATTTCCCTGAAAAGTCATTATTTAGTGGTATTCCTGATATCGTTATCAGTCAAGAATCATTTCTAACAATCATTATAATATACTGTATACATTTGATCATTTTGACAGCTAGTTTGAGAGATTCTAAACATGCACACTTTCGGTCCTGAATATTTTTCTCATTTGGTTAATAGTGATTTATCATGGTGATTTTCTCTGTTTGACCTTACTTTCCTGCTCCTGAGAACTAACTTTCAAATTACCCATGTTATGGGATTTGATGCTTTAAATTGATTTTTTTCATGATCAGCCGACACAGTCTGCTGTTTATATCAGAAAAATGACCAAAGCAATAAATTTATGTGCTCTTAAGTAAGTGTGCGATCCTTTTTGTGTGTCAGAAGACAAAATAGGAAAAGATAGCGAGCAAAGAGAGGCCAACTACTGTTTCTGGATTAATATTGATGTGACTTCATTGCTCGCACATGCACACCTACTGCGCTCCTGTAGTTGGCTGACACAGTTTCCCAGGGCACTGCCCGCACTCAAGCAATGGCATGATTAAAAATCAATCAGAGCCATGTGGGGGAGAAGACAAATTGCATGACTTTTCTCAAACATGTGAGCCAAAGCAGCTTCTTCCTAGTTATGGAAAAAGGCAATTAAAGGATGAATAATGGACTGCGGCCCCATGGTGTCTGTGTCTGTGGTGGAGGCGTTTCAGGGGGATCAAAGCTATTATGCATGAACTCTAGGAGAACAGCAAGCCAGCAATGGAAGGATAAATTAGGAATCTATTAATAAATAACTAAACAATATGATTAGGAGGCTTCAATGGCCATTTTCTTCCCTTATAGTATACACTTTTTAACAGCCTTCAATGTAACTCCATGTTTTATAGCTCACTTAGTACCCGTATCAGATGAGCTCACCCCTTCACTGATACCATCCACAATGTCATGTGTGAATTTGACACCATTCATTTATATCAATATTGATATTGAGTTATTCTATCATAGCAGTCTTAGCATTGTTAATGCTAGGTTTTCAGTAGGTTTGTTCAAGTTTGCAGTTAATAACACGTAAAGGACAGCTTTCAGCAGCGGCAGCAATGATTGAACTCTTTCACAGCATAGCATTTACAAATGCACCCATGTAAAGGTTCAAATTGTAATGGCAGCCAAGCACTCCAAGAAATTCTACGTCAAGGCAAACTAGATTGATACACGTGACAGCGCTTGTGTTTGTCTCTGCAAGGAGAATAGACAGATGAGTTTGATGGATTGGCTCTTACAAAACACAAGCATGTAATTGATTGCTGATAACATCATAGAGAATTAAGCGACTGCAGCTTTGACTTTTAATTTCAGTCAAGAGCAGGGAGGCGTAGTTGAGTCAGTCACATTTTAACATGTGGAATAATAACAGAGTAAAATGATACAAGCTAATGCATGTTAAATGGAATGTACAAGAAATTACATTTAGCCACAGCAATAGTCAAAAAATGGTCATTGAATACTTATCTCATTACTATCGCTTCATGCATATCAAATGGGATATACTGGGACCGATGAAGTCATCTTTCTGAATTGCACTGTGCATATAAATATCCATTTAGCATGCTTCATTTTGGCTTTTTCTTTGATCTGCCCCAGCATGACAGACTAAGCCAGTGTTGCTTTTAACACTAAAGTTCCCTCCCCTTAAACTCCCTTAGCAAGAGGTCTGTATCTTTAATGCTAAGACTTTGTGTCTCTCGGTCTTTTGCAGGATGATTCCCATGACTAACAGAGCCTTTGTGGTCACAAATCTTGTCCCGGGGATGCAGTATGACCTGTGTGTTCTGGCCATCTGGGATGACACTGCCACCACGCTCACTGCCACCAACATCGTCGGCTGTGTCCAGTTCATCACCAGGGAGGACTACCCACAGTGTCAGTCTCTTCACAGTGGCTTCCTGGGTGGCACCATGATCCTTGTCATTGGGGGCATCATCGTGGCCACACTCCTGGTGTTCATCATCATCCTCATGGTGCGGTATAAGGTGACCAGTGGCATCCAGACGAATAAATTACCCGACGTGAGCAACACTTACTCGCAGACCAATGGGGGGTTGAACAGGTTCAACGGTGCGCCACCGCAAGTCAAATCCACCATGGTGGTCATGCGTGAGGAAATGGTAGAGTTCAAGTGCGGATCCCTCCAGAGCAGTCTGTCTTCATCGTCATCCTCTTCTAACTCATTAGACAGCCAAACAGGAAGGGGGGCTAGCGACCGCTACAGCATACAGGGCAGTGAATGCAGCACCCTGCCCAGCAGCAAGTTCAGGAGACACGGTGCTAAAGCACGGCCAAATCTGGACCACCTTTTAGGGGCCTTCACCTCACTGGAGCTGCGAGGGGTAGCGAGGGACCACCAAGGGGCTTCTGTCCCCACCACCACTTCCAATGCTATGATGACAGTGGCTATGGTTCCCCCGTCCGATAAAGAACCCCTGCTTGGGAGGGCGGAGTCCACCACCATGCTCGGACGTCTCCTAGGGTTGCCCCAGGAGGGTAAGCCCAAGAGGAGCCACTCGTTTGACATGGGTCATGTGGGGGCCACGCAGTGTCGCAGCAACCACCCACGCAGGATTAGTAACATCTGGACTAAGCGCAGTCTGTCTGTGAACGGCATGCTGCTTCAGTATGATGAGGGTGAGGACGAGAAGCCCACATTTGAGAGCTCTGAGTGGGTGATGGAAAGCACAGTTTGAGTGGAGTCGCTCTAACTGTGAGGTCCATGGCTGAACAATGAATCAGGACCTGAAGGAACATGAGTGTGGAGGCAGGGGAGCTCCAGCGGGAATCTGCCTCTGGGTGTTGCGAGTACTGTCTTTGTAGTGATTTGAGAAAAGACACCCAAAATCGATAGACTCCTGGCCATGATCTCAAATCTCTGACAGTGTCTGACTGTATTTGAAATCATTCAAAACAACATGGATTGTGCAGATGGAATATTTCCTTATCCACAGGGCACGTGAGAGTATTTTAGAGAAAAAGGCGGAAGAGAAAGATGAGAAATTCAAAGTGGATTTACTACGTCTTTACCACAAGGACTGAATGCCAAGAGGATTTGCCTCGACTGTGGTGAACTGTATGTGCATCACAATGTCTTGGACCCTCAGTGTGAAATGGGACTACTGTGACAGTAGAAAAGGACCAGAGGAGTGAATAGAACATTAAAACAAAGTCATTTTTATGTTCACCTGGGTTTTTCTATTATTTTTACTATTTATTATTTGAGGTGATCCATCAGCAGGCAGAGGCCTAGCTCTTTAAAAAGGTTAGAATTGTCCGTAATCAAAAAAGAAAGCACGCATAAGCTTCACTTACAGCCATTTTACATAAATCAAATTTCAATCAATTATAAATTGAAAACTTGGCTTATTTTCAAATGATAGTATGCCCTATGCTCTAAATAATTACAGCACTGAACCACAACATACCACAGGTTTAGTATCATATGAGGTCACAAATATAGGAAGGCTAACGGAAATACAACAAAACCCAAATGCACAAGATGGATTACAAACAGCTTGTTTGCAAATGCTTCAAACATTTATTTAGTTTCCAGCCAATCACTTTCAGCTCAGGTTGAATTCCTGCTGTGGAAGTCTTTTTGCATGCTCTGACACTCTCCCCCATTGGTTAACTCTGGTGACAGTGGTCCCTGTAGGCTAAAAGGCCATTGATGTAAACAAAGTGTTTGCCCGGGGCTTCAGTTTCAGATACTATCAGCACATATTACAGTCGCCAGATGGGAATAGTCTTTGATATCCATCAGGCCCTCTTAATCATTTGCTTAAAACCACAGCGGGATGAAATATTCGGCTGTAATTCTCTTTAGGTAACACAAAGAAGAGGCAATTACTCATTTAGCCAGGCGGAATGAGTCCAAATTGAAGTTTATTAGTGTGATAAAGGGCATCTTGCTGTTTAGGAGGGGACATATAGCGGACAGAATGGTAGAAATCTATTTCACCAGATTGCATGATACAGAACATTTGTTGTTTTTCTGTATTCTTTGAATTGAACTTTCATAATCTCTCATTCAAGTTCATACAGAGCTGTACATTGCAGTAAGATACTGTGAATTAGTGACTACTCAGATGAATGCCTATGACATCCCTACACATTTTGATGCCTTTCTCAATATCTTGTGAATCTCTGCTGCATTTCAAGATGTGGGGTGGTCATCTTTTTTTTTTTGTTGATAGTTTGGTTTTCTTCCCTAGGTGTACCATTCTGTATATTGGCATTTTTTTGTACAATATCTGGGTGCGAATGTAAAGGGGGGGAGGTCGGGGGGGGGTTGTGCAGTAGTACTTTTATTTTCTTGTGAAGCAAACAGTGAGAAGGTGCTTTCCTGTGGTGTGCGAACTTGACCATTGTTAGTTGCCTCACTGATTGAATGGGATTTTACATGATAGTACAAGAGGTGGAGGACTGGCTGTTTTTTAGAGGGTCAGTTCACCCAAATAACAAAAATGCATATCTCTGACGTACCTCTAGTGATATCCAGCCATGTCGGTACTTGTATTTGTTCTTTGTGGTGTGATTGGTGACTACTTGCAATCTGACACAACCCTTTTATATTGTGAGCTAAAGATGTTTCTTTACTGGAAATGACAATATAGCCCAATCTAGAAGGTTATTATTTCCTTACCCAAAACTTGCAGCTCCCTGGTGATCTCCCTTCAGGCAGCTGCCACTTTATTAAGGTCTTTGTGGTGAATTGTAGAAATAATACTCAGTAAGGACATTCCAATAGAAAACAATGCAATCAAACTGATTTTGTCGCCGACGCTCACTTGCGTCACGTTTAGTAAGGTCACAGTTTGAGCCTGATCTTACTCCTCTGTGACTTAGAGCTCCATTGTTGTCTAGAAACACAAACAGGTCATAAATATGTTCCTTCGCAACCAGGAACAATGGAACTGCATTTTATTTTCACTACAGAACACAGTCCTGGTGCAGTAAAAACACAAAATGTGTATTAATCTGCAGCTGAAAATAGTCCCTAGCAAAGACAGAAGTTTTTCTAAAAACTACAGCAAACAAAAATTGTATATTCATGATTCCTGTGGTCATGTGCAGAGCCACAGACAGTCGGATGAATAATGCTGAATATTGTAAACTCATTCTTTGATTTGTTAGGTATTTTATTTGCTGAACAAGCCAAAAATAAACACACAAGCAGTTTCTCTCAGTGGAGTTCCGGAAATCGCAGTAACAAAACAAATAATCACAGTTCTTATCAATGTTACTATATTAAATTACATGTACAGTGACAGAGTATTTTATCCATATTGCCCACTCCTACAATGGAAGTGGAAGCCTCCACAAAACTCACCAAAAACATGCATAGTTTGTTCTAATTTGCTAGGAATGAACCGACATTCTGGACATTCAAAGGTAGTTACTAGGAAAGGCCTTTGTAATGTGGCACTAATTGTGAAGGAAATGGAGACAATTGATGGTGTAATGAGAGTCTTTGCTCAGACAATTCTCAGCTGAACATGGAAAATATGACATTTATTTCAGGCAAATATATCAACAAGGAGAGTAAACTAATAATATTTGAATATTACCTAGAATTTAATTGGATTATTGTTTTAAGGAAAATCCTCTGGAAAAACAACTTTTTATCAACTTAATTCAACCTGAACTCTAATAAACCATTTTTTCTAATGTTATTAGGAAATGATGGACCCATAAAATGAATAAATAGTGAAAACTGTTTGCTTTGAAATGTACATTTTGAATACTGCACAAACAAAATCCCCTTTTTCTCCATTGTATTCAGCTGGTTGCAGAAATTTAAAAGATGGATGTCCCAAAACCTGCAGAGATTAAAAAAAAAAAAAAACCCTGCATGGACAGATACCACTAGAGATACAGTAAATTAAAAAAACATGTTCAAAATATCTTCTTTGTCATTCCTGTGAACTGACTCTTTAATCTGCTTCCTCTACCTGTGGCCTCGTGTAACCTCCTCTTCCACGCTGCTAACTAAGAATACAATTTACAGTAAGTGTGTACTTGACCTGACATAGTCATGATTCTCACCTGAGGTTCTAGGATTTAAAAAAAGGGAAAAAAAAGACGGTTTCTGTGTGAAAACATTTTGCTACAAAAGAATATAAAATATTGATGAATTCCTATGAACCAAAATGGCTCTTCTGTGTTTTTTCCTCTTGCAACATCTCAGAGATACCCCGATTATTCCATGTGCCGTGGATTACATTAAAAATACATTTTGGCCCTCATCCTTCTGAGCTTGCAGTCTTACTGTTCCTACTCACAAAGTACAAAGTAGGTAATGGAGTGTCCTTCCTACTTCACTGTCTTTGTTTACCGTGGATGAGCCAAGGGTTTTCCTCCTGGGGTCCAGCTGCTGTAACCAGGCCAGTCGCTGCTGACTCACCTCAGCACTGCCCTTGTTACAAATCACCGGTACATGCAGCTCCTGCGCCAGAGCCCATAATAAGGCCTTAATTCTTATAATCTGTCAGGGAAGGTGCTTACGGCAGCACAGAGTAAATATAATCTTCACAAGGGCCAAGCGTTGCATGATAAGACAGCGATACACACCTGCTGAAGGCTCAGGAGGAAAGTGACCGCTGGATGTTGAATGTAGGGAGATTGTTATGAGGGTTTGGGCTGGCACGATGCAGAAGATGTTCAAATCAAGGCAAATATACTAATTGAAAAGACAAAGCAAACGTGTGTGTCAAAGTCATCTGACAGCATCACCAGTTTTATAACAAAGTAAGTAAACTGCCTTCAATGTTGTAGCTTTCATAGCAGAGGGTGAATCATCTTCTCAGCTTTATTTGTGTGAGCAGGTGAGAACATGGTCTCATGGTGTTTTATGCACAAAGGATTTTGAAATGACAACAACTTCCAAAAAGAGCAAACCAGAGTATCAGTTTAAACATTAGAGGAGTATTAACTGAGCCCGTTGCAAATTTTCATCAAGGGGCGCAAAATTTTGTTTCAGTTGAACACAATATTTGCTAAGAGGCTGTTCAGACCTGGTAATAACATGTGTCCTGGGTGATGCAATCACAAGTGGACGGCTCCCAAGTCCGTCAGTTCACACTTGGCATTATAATGCGTCTCCACATGCATCTCGAGTGACCACATCTGATGGAATCTCACTTATAAGTAATAACTTAATGTCTAACACTTGCTGAATTTACAAGAAGGCCCGAATAACTAAGAATTTGTCATAGACAGTGTTACTGTTTAAGTATTTGTAAATTTTGACATGTTTACCGTGAATAAAATGTTGTCTTCTTTGATAAATGTAGTGTAAATGGTGAAATCATTTGAAACTGTGTTCAAACAGCTGCTAAATGTTGGCAGGTAAGACACACAGAAGAGCAGACAGGCTGGTACAGTGATGCCGCGACAAACTGACACGTTTTACACGGAAAGAAACAACTTAATGTGTTGCACTTACTGCCAAATTTATAGGAAGGCATGGATGATTTAGAAATTGTTGTAGGCATTTCAAAAAGTTTATTAAGTTTCTCCTCAGTTCACAACTCTAAAAATTGCAGGATTTTCAAAGGTAGTCTGTGTCTGGGAATATTGTTTTTACTAGTTCAGTCAGTTGAAACCGACTGTGTTCGCAAACATCTGCTGCTTACCTCAGCAGGTTAGAGTGTCGAAACACATCATGTGAATTACAGTGAACCAAATGGACATCAGACAGGGTGTAATCCATTCCGCCTGTTGTTATGGCTTTTCTTCTTCTTCTTGTTTCACAGAGGGCATCAGTTGAGTAGGCGGTCTTTCAATGTGTCCCAGGACAAGAATGTGGTCATATGTGGCGTAGACCACCTCAGAATGTGGTCTGAGCAATCGGATCTCAAATGCGTCCTCAATGCATCTTTGGTGCATTCACACCTGTACTTAGAGCTGTCCACTTGGGACTGGATCACTTGGGACGCATGTTAATACCAGGTCTGGACTAAGACTAAAAATGTAAAATAGTCCAGTCACAGGTCATCAGATTTGCATGTGTCAGTAAATAAGAGCAGAGGTTGTTTAAAGTAACAAATAAAATGCTGCTGATCCTGGAATAGTGGTTGGAGAATAGTGTGCATTCATCACATTGGAGGAAGACTGTATGTAAGGAATCACTAGTGTAACAGTCTGATGTTGTCAGCCCAACAAAAAGATCAGTCATCGAATGAGTTATGTAAAGTTAGTGGGAGGTTTTTGGTGACCCAAAAATAATATCATGCCCTACCTTCTAAGAATTGATGACTTCTTCAGTTATATCAAAACATAAAGGTAAAGATGTGTGGAAAAAGAACCATGTTGCATCACTGCTCTTTTGTCTTGTTGTGGTGCTGAGTGGAGCGCTCCTGGCCTTTATGATGAATCCTTTACCCTAAACCCTCTCTCTATCTCTGTCTCTTCTCTCTGTCTCACTCAGTGTTTCAATCAGACGTAATGACACAATGCAGCAGATTTTACAACTTTACAATTCAGATGAACTTCTGTCTGCTGCAGTGATCAGGTGGAGAGGTTATTTCTACAAATTTCAATTTTCTTTTCCCAGATTTTGCACCTCTGTAAAGTAGAACCCGGTTAAGGACTAACCGACCATACGGGACGCTGTAAAAAGTAAAGCTACCCCGTCCGCGACAACACACGGATCATTTCATTGGTCAACAAAACACCTGGCATTCTACTGGATGGGGAATTTTGAAAGGGTTGTTGCACAAAAAAATCCAAGAGCAGAGGAGAAATCTGAGAGCAGAAGATTCAAGAGCGCACAGAATCAGCCTGAGCACGAAGAGAATGGCTGAAGCAGGAGTGCAGGAAATATGTGCACACAACAATATATCTGAGTATAGTTTGAGCAGAAGCAGAGCAATTTTAAGTGCAAGCAGGGGCTATTTGAGTACGAACACTGTTTTTTGAGGGAAAGCATTACAAAAATGAGAGTGAAACGAATAAGTGATGCTTAGTGTTAAGTGATGCGTGAAAGATCTCGCTCTTGAATAAAGATAGGGGGGGAAAAAAAATAGGCTACGTCTGCATTTTATGAGTTTTACCCATGCCGAAAACAACAACATCAGGTGACTTTCGTCATGTGACATCTGTTGTCTTAGTCAAATGTTTTTGTTTGGTGAGGTTTAGGGAAAACAACATTCTGGTTTGAATAAAATCAGTTTAGTTTTGTTACGTACATCACATCACTTATGTTACGTATTCAATTATGTGTTCTAAACGTTATGTAACTCTATTTACAGACAAGAATGAACACCCGTCAATATCAACTTTAGGTTTCACACGGGATGCGAACCTCGGTCTCCTGGGTCAAGGTCTATTGCCGCACAGCCGTGCTGCCACTGTACAGTGGTGCTGTGACTGTGCGGAACCCAGCAACAACTTTAATCACCATGTGTCTGAAAGCCCCTTAAGAGTTTACAACCATGCTAGCCGCACTATGAGGCTGTAGTTAGGCACAGCACTGCTTTGAGCTACATGCATCAGAATCCATGTTCACTATGTTCACCATCTTAGTTTAGCATGTTAGCATGCTGACATTTGCTAGTTAAAACAATGTATGGATATATGTGTCTGTTTGCAGGTATTTGGTCATAAATCGAAATATTGGACACTGTAAAAATTTTTACCTGATGATAGCGCTAGAGGAAAAGTCAGCTAATCACCAGAGATTCATCCTCTGTACAGCATTGAGATATTTCCGTCTGGACTGAAGTGGTGAACTAACCGACTGTCAGGCAAACCGATGATGCCATCCCTAGAGTCGCACTGTTAGACTGAATTATAAATGGCAACAGTTTTCATGTTTTCAGCAATGCTAAGCTAAAGAGAGCTGTCGAAGAGAAAACATGCCCTGTGTCTTTTAATTTGGCATGAGGCAACTGATTTGACAGGACTCTTGTACACGTGCCGACATGTTCAGTTTCAGTGCCATCACTTGAGCAGAATTCCTGTGATATCCTGACTGCTCGGACAAATCAAAATCAATACTTCTCTCTTAATACCAGATGCTCGATGCACACAAAAAAGAGCAGTAGATTTGTTGACTATGATTGTTATCATTTGGTTGTTATCACATCTGGGGATGTCTAAACTAATGACCCCTTTTTAGGTTTTCTGAAGTCACTTTTATGCAGCATTCGCACACTAGCAGCCCTGCAGTGCATCTATGCATCATCTTTTATGCCTGAACACGGCCTGCAGCAGTGTATTTCATCTTTTTATGAAGGGAAAGCAGACTATATTGAAGATCATGACAAAAAGTTTGCATAGGGGGACTCTCATATTCCACATAAAAGTGGGTGTCCATTACAGAAAGCTCTCTAAAAGCAAGCGTAATCATCTGCTACTGCAGCCTCATCACCATTTTCATGTGGATTCTTTATTCCCAGAATCCTGTATTAATTACCTCATTCATAATAATGTCTGCAGGAAGGCCTGGCTGGCTGGGTGTGGGCTTTGTTTATTTCCCAGAAAAAGGCTGGAGACAAGTTCTCCAACAATTTAGAGAGTGAAATTTGAGCCTGCCAGATTTATTTTGTCTTTGTCTCAGAAGTGGAATCCTCTGTCTCACTTCTAATAAGTCTGCTGTCACTCCTTCTCACTCCCTGTAACAAGCAATTAAGTGATACCTGCTGGATAGTGTAATAATATGTCAGAATGCAATAAAATGCTCCTCTGGATGGCTAGAAAATGCAATCACATCATCACATTATTACGTTAACTGTCATTTGTGGTATTTCTTCATAAGGGTGTCACATTTTGACACGTTTTCACATCCGGCATTATGAATAAATAATATAGCAGTTTTTAGTTATTGTAGTTATGTTTACTAATGTAATGTAGATATGGTTTTGTTATGTTACCCATGTGACATATTTTATTTTACGTATGTGACATAAGTTAGACATGTTAAGTAGCTTAAGTTGCTTAAGTGCTGATATATCAGGTGAAGACTAAGTCAAAATTGGTCAATATTTACTTTCGGTTTGACATGGGACACAAACCCTGGTCTCCAAGTCCTGCTTTCGTTTGACACATCCAACAATGCAAACTCTTTCAGGTGGCGACTTTCTCACTTTTAACTTTATGACATTCGTGGCGAAAATCACATGAAAACAGCTTAATGCGGACAGAATTAAATGACACGCGAAAAGCAAAAAAATGTGCTGCGACAATATTGCCGTTTATACGTTAACCATGATGGTGATAATATGTCAATATCAAGGGCACAGCTTGTTCTGCTGGTCTCAAAATCAATGAATGCAGCTTTAAATAAATGTAGGCTACAGAAGCATTATGGGAACACATGTAAACTATCAACATGTCGTCGTTCTTTGAAAACAACTTAACTCCAAAATGTCAACTTTGCATGAGTTAATAGGACAGCCATTTTCATGTTTGTCGTGTGCTTATTGACATTGCATTTTTCTGACAATGGGTCATATTTGCAAATATAATTTTAGAATTTCCACCACTATATCACTCTATTATTTCTCACTTGATATAACAACCATTTTGAGGAGAATAACTGGCAGTTGATGTAACCGTGGGGTACTTTGTTACACACTGTTTAATCACTATTTAATCCATTTACAGACATTTTTGCACAGATTTCGCAAAGGGTTGCCTCTGTTGCCACTCCATTTCTCCTTTAAATACATAAAATCTCAAACTTGTGAGTTTTCAGAATCAAGGGAAGAGATTCATACTAATGACTGAAAGACATGACCTCCTGCTAGGCACCTCCATTACACCTGAGCTAAACTTTTCAAATATCCAATTATTGTGTGCCTCATGTTGCATCAACACCTCTCCACCTCAATTGATTTTTCTTTCACCACCTCAAACTGCTCATCTCATTAAATACAAGCATGTCCAAGCTGAAGGACTGCTGCAGTATTTTTGACCCTTTGTTGAACTTATAAGTTTTGGGAAAGTTGGCCCTGAAATCACCTCTGCCTGCTGTCGATAGCTCTGTCCGGTAAGCGTGTCAAAACTAGCCAGTACGGACCACAACCAAACAATTTGCAAAGCTCTTATCTTTAGAAAGCTTATACATATCTCCCTCTCAAAAAGTCTTATCAGCAAACACACATTTCAACAAACTGAAATCTGTTTGTGGACAAGGTTTTGAACATTATCTTTTATGTGTTGCAGCTGTACACCTGCCAACTCAAACTACTAATACTTGCCTAATATATCATTCACTTGACAGCTGATAATGACAGTCTGACTAAAGCAAAGCTGACAAATATTTGTTTGTACTGAATTTACCCAGAGGAAGACTGATTTTTTTGAAGTTGATTTTTAAACAATCCCTTCACTGTCCCTTCATTTGATCTGTCAGTTTGAGGAACTTAATTACATTAAAATGTTTGTATTATGGCAATGAGATTGGAAATCATCTTTTTTTTTTAAACACAAAGCTGCAATTAATATTAAAGCTGCACTCTACTTATTATTATTATTGTTAATAATAATAATAATAATAATAATAATAATAATAATAATAATAATATGAGTATATTGAGAATATAGTTGCCCGTGTGCTTAAGGGGCTGACCATGTGATTACAGTGGCTCCAGTTTGAGTCCGTTCTTCGTAGTATGTGATCTCATTCAAATTCATTCCACTTTCTCTGTGCTGTCATTTCCTGTCATCTCTCTACAGAAATGTAAATGCTGTCTTGCACAGACAGGAATTTTGTCATGCCAAATGACTAACAGAGCTCTTAACTCTGGAAGAAAATGCGTTCATCTATCGTTAAAATGCCACTTAATGCATAAATAATGCCAGCACTATATATGAAAGTAAGAGTACTTTTACTTTTGATACTTTTTAAGTATGTTGTGTTAATAATATGGTTTTACATTTACATAACAGTTTGAGCGAGGTACAAGATTTATTTATTTATCATTTTACTACAAAATGCAAGTTGTAGTCCCTTTATGCTACTTACCAAACCAAAATATATATAAATTAGATGAATAAGTCATTAAACCTACTTGCAATGGTGTATTTTTTGGGTGTGCTATTGCTAGTTTTACTTAGATGACCTCACGTCCTCCAACACTGATTGTTTGGACACAAGGTGACAACTAATTGATTAAATTTGGCTATCGAAAATAATTAATAATTATCAAAAATAATTATTAATCATTCACTTGACAGCTGATAATGACAGTCTGACTAAAGCAAAGCTGACAAATATTTGCCGAGTGTAAAGCGGCTGGGATGAGGATCAGCACCTCCAAGTCTGACGCCATGGTTCCCTGCCAGAAAACGGTGGATTGCTCCCTCCGGGTGGGGAGTGAGTTACTGCCCCAAGCGAAGGAGTTTAAGTATCTCAGGGTCTTGTTCACGAGTGATGGGAAAATGGAGCATGAGATGGACAGGCAGTTTGATGTGGCGTCAGCTGTAATGCGGGCGTTGTACCGGACCGTTGTGGTGAAGAGAGAGCTGAGCCGGAAGGCAAAGCTCTCAATTTACCAGTCGATCTACATTCCAACCCTCACCTATGGCCATGAGCTTTGGGTAGTGACGAAAGGATGAGATCGCGGATACAGGCTGACTACGGTCACAACAATACAGTTCACAATGAAAAGTCAAATCCATTCATTACATGTACATCTGTGACAGTTAACCGAGTTAAGCAGTTCTATGCTTAGCCGTCCTATGCTATGCTCTATGCTAGGCCCAGGTTAACATTACCATTCCTTGGAAAGAAAGATGTTCTCTTGTCCAGCGATTCTGTCTGTGAGGAGGTGAATGAGGCTGGATGAGTTGCACTTCCAGTGAAGAATTCAGTTATTGCTGTACAGTCTTAGTGGTGCAGGGTGGAGGAAACCGGTCGCTCCTTGTGGAGTTAGCAGTTGGATGCTAACTTCCTTTCTGACTCCCGTTGGTTGAATTGTTAGCCTGCAGGTTTTGTTCCTGACTGCTGGCTAAACAGACTTGAGCTTGTTCGTCCTTAGCAGACTCTTGTGTCTGCCATGAGGAGAAGTGTGTTTGCTCTGTGCAGAACACATGGGGGAGGGGAAAGGAGCTGGAGCTCTGAAGCTCTCAGTCCTCTGAAGTCCAGGAGAAAGAGGAGAAAGATAAAGGGCAGGTCAGTTTTATGTTCTTTGTGCCGTCCCAAATCCTACTGACCAATAAGAACTGGAGGTTCCTCAGTGGCCAGGCTTGGCACTGACCTGTGAAAAAACGGGGGTTGGGGGAGCCAGGACCATATGCTCTCCTTGTCCACAGAATAATAGACCATGCGATCTCACAAAGTTCAGTTTGATTCACACGATAAAATTATTTCAGTTATGGATCCCAACAGGATGAAATTTGGAAATAAAATAAAATAATTTGCAGGTCTCACTTTTTTCTAAGCAGTTCCACCAGGTTATGCCAAAGTTATTTTCAATTAATGTCGGCCTGATGTAGCCACCTAACCCTTGTCAGCTCACAGCAGAAAGAGACACATCTGCGAAATTCAGTTTGAACATAAAAAAAAAAAAATATTACCCAAGGTTTTATTTGAAAGGAAAAGGTAATGTTATGTATTGATTAAACAGTGAACACAGCATAATGTAGCTCAGTATGACATCTGAAGCATGGCATGATGCATCTCAGCAGTTCACCTCAGCTCACCTCTTTGTAAAACATCGTGTAAATGTCACCCAGTAAACAGAGCAGAGGAAGTGTGTAACCTCGAAACCATTTCTCTCGGATGCTCCAGTCCCCAACATGACTGCGTCCACCTACACGTCATCCAGCTGTTGGGATGATGAATGGGACTAAACCACTGTATCCAACTGTAGGAGGTATACTATATGGTAAACTTGTTTGCAAATCTCATGCATAGAAATTGCCTCTGTAATTGAGAAGAGAGATTTTCTTTCTCAACAACAAGCATTATGAATATTTAATGGCGTCCTTTGAAGTCGTAAATGGTTCAGGAAATAAGCTCCATCCGGAAATTGTATTAACTGAAATAATATTTTTCCTGGGCCTATCTGCCAGGTGAGCAGTCGTCCCTCTGGCTATATCTATTCTGTTTGCCTTCAACAGTGTGGAAATTGACCAGAGACCAGCAATGATTCAGATTTCCACATATTTCCCAAAGAGGAAAATGAGCAAGACAATAAATTTGAACAAGTGTGTTCAGGTGACATGAGACAAACTATATATTGTCTACTGTTTTTAAAAATATATATTTTCCCTGTCATTTTCCTTTCTTGTATAACTCAATCCCATGGCATCATTTACTGTATAATCAGGCTTTGCTGATCTAAAGTACAGTAACACCAAAAATTCAGTAATTGTACATACAGTGCGTATTTGATTAAAATGGAGCTAAGACCACAAACTGTTGACATCATCCTTCTGTAAAAACAGCATATGGAATATGGAAGCTACAAAATAGAGCTAGAAACCAAGCTGTTGCACTCTCTGACACAGATAAAGAGCCATCTGAACGGCTGACGAAAGTCAATCAGGAGAGACCTTTCCTCTGCGTGGATTAATTTTTTTATTATTGTGCACAATAAAGATGAGAAACATGAGTCTTTGGCAATTAGGCCCCATTGTGACCTCATCATATTTTAAGAGGGTACATGAATCTGTGAGTAGTAGGAGCACATACACTGGTGGTTGTGGTGGTGATGGGATGGGATGAAAAGAACAGTTGAAGATCTGGAGGTGTTGAGTGAATGTTGAGTTAAAATTCAGAGAAAAAAGATAACAAAATGATAGAAAGGATACTGTGTGAGAGGAAAACATAATTAAAACCATCTGAAGGCAACGCAAGGAGACCATGCCAGCCGGAGCTTAAGTTTCAGTTTCTGATGGAGCTGCTTCATCGGGGCACCGCTGAAGAGAAAAAAACCCCTTCTTCATTCATTAATACGCCTGTGTGGTCACTTGGCGTCTCAGCAGACAAAGGAAAGACACAGAAGAAAGAAACTGTTCAGCTCACGGTCTAACCAAAAGACGCTACTGGTATGAAATGACTGATTAATACCGATCAGAGCAGTGTTGATTTTGTGTTGATGTTACGAGCCTGTTATGGTAATATTTAAGTTAATATAATGAAATGATCGGCAGTAATGTGTGTGTGGATTTATGGTCGTAGCTACTATAAAACTCTGTTATAAGTGATATAAGTGATGTTATTGATGTTTATATTATTAAGTAAATAAGGTGACTGGTATGAGTTACGTTTGTGGTGTTATTGTTTAAGCATGATGCTGCAGAGTAATGATTGGAAAAGTAGCCTGAGGTTTTCTTCCTATTTCCTATTTTATCAAGTGTAATTAAAGAGATGCTTTAATTGTGTGCATTTAAGGAAATGTTTAATTTGAAGGGCAAATACCTTTCTTTGAAATTAATGGCATTTTTTTTTTGTCTTTTCTTTAAAGGTTATCAACCTAGTAGACTCTACCAAATGCTTCTAAGAAAAACAAAACTGGACTGTAATGAAGTAAACAAAACAAAGTGAATGTGGGCTGAAAATGAAAGTGAGTGGAAATAGAAGAAAAGAAGAGTGAGTTGTCCTGTGCGTCCTTTGAGGTTAACCAGGCAGTTTTCAAGTTTGGGCAGGAGCTGAACAAACCATGTGTAACTTGACAGTGAAGGAGGGTTGAGAGTAGAGATGTGCGAGTCATGAGTCAATCGTTCGATTGGAACGACTCTTTTTACTGACTCGGGAGTCACAAGTCATTATCGCCATCAACTCGTTCACTGACTCGCCCCTGCTTGCCACTAGCTACTGCGAACTGAGGACACAATTGTGCAACTCTTAACCACTTTGGCGCATTTTTCAACTCAGTACTCGCTCTCCCAGCCCGGAGTTCGCCTTCTGGCCTGCCCTGAGCTGAATCACTCACTCAGTATTGTGTGAATGAGTGAGTGAGTGGGTGGAACTCGTTGGTACAGCGTGTGCAAGTGAGTGAGTGATGACTTGATACTCAGCTGTAAACTTGAGTTAGGCTGCTCTGAAACAGCCTGAGCAAGCCCGCAGAACAGCTCCGTCGGCTTTGAAAGCAACTTGACGTGTAATGAAAACGTGTAATTACAACTTCCCGGTCCAGCAGGCAGGGGCCCACAATCATGGGAAAAGCGTCTGTAAAACGGTGGGATATTTTTTGGGGGCGTCACCACCCTCGCGAAATGACTTGTTTCACTATTAGAATTTGATCCATTTGGTCCAATAACATTTCAAAAGTCGAGAAGAGCCGCAGGATTAAACATTTTATCTCATTTAAGTTAGCTGAGCGCTAAACCGGAAGTTAGCCGCGGAAGTGACTCGAAAACCGGACTCTTTTTGGTGAGTGACTCATACAAACTCGATTCAGTAAAAGGAGTCGAACCTCCCATTCTCTAGTTGAGAGTGTCACGGCAACGACATGATTGGCTGATGGTGGCAAATCTGGTTGGTTTAACTGAAAGAGTCTACGCCCACAGTCAGCTGACTGAGAGTGAAGCAGCAGAAAGCGAGAGAGAATCGTGCATGAATGAGTGTAAAGATAGTTTTCCTGATTGAACTCATGCTGAGCTTCATACCAGGTGAAAGTTAGATGATAAGAAACCTTATAGCTCCAGTTAGTTATGTTTCTACAAAGCTCTGTCTGTAATTCAAAAATATCAATTTTGATGAATCAACATCTTGATCATTTCCTAATCAAATATAACTAAATGTGGAAGAAAAATTGTAAAATGTAAAAAATTGTATACAGATTTTTATGAGTTTTATTATAATATTAATAAGACAAAAAAGGGACTAAGTTTAAAAAAGAGTCTTGAAAAGACTCACCATATTAATAGTTTTACTAATACTATTTTTAAGTTAAATAATTTCCCTTTTAAAGCATAAAATTAAATCATTAAACATGTTTGCATAGCCTGAATGATTAAATTCCTTTTACCTGTTCATGCAGTTACTGCTCTCTGGCTCTGTATGCAGCATATTAAAGAATATTGCATTCTTAAGTCTTCAAATCAGAGACATTTAAATTCTCATTAAAGCATTTACATAAAGTATTTACATTTCCAGAAAATGCATCTGCCAGACAAACAGCGCTAAGAAATGTAAACATCCAAGCAATAACTAAAGATCCACTTCTGTATGCAGCATCATGATCTCTAATGAAAAGTCTTCACCCAAAAACAATATCACAGTTTGTCTGCAGCACCATATGGCCGATGTTTGGTGCTGTTCTTTGCATCATTAGCTTGCAGCAATTAGTTACAGCCGACATCTATAGGCTACGACATGTGGGCAATTACTGCTCTGATACTTTCTTATGTCAGCACAGATTGTACGCCACATCCTATATGTAAACTTTACAGGATGAATGAATGTTTGGTTATATGTAACAGCTGTATCTTTTTAAATGCACATCAGAAAACTTCCCCGATTTTTTTTTTTTTACTCTCAGCAGTTCAGAGGTAGCATTAGAGAAGTCCTTGGTGTATGCAGCAATAAGCATACCACTGGGGAGAACATGAATAATCAATCCAAAAATAGAGCATTCAGCATACAAAATAGTGTGATTTTCCAGAACACACATGGGGCGATTCTCCACAAGCTAAAAATGTCTTCTGCAAAATCTCCAAACTTTAGTTTAAAAACAAAATGGATAACAACTCTGTGACTGCCCTAACAGTGTATATCAGGTATTAACCCCCCAGCACCACTCCAGTCTACCCTCCCCTGAGACAGGAGCAGAGTTTAGGACTGTGTCTCCCAGACAGATATGCTGTCTGTACTTCCTGTGTGTGCTGCAAGCATACCATGTCTGAAATCCCTCTGGACTACCTGTGGAATGTACTGACAAACAAACAGGGTAAGTCAGGGAACAGGACATAAGTTGGACTGGAAAGGTGGAATTACAAGTCTTAACCACCAGCAGAGACTCCATTTTAGTTGTGTCATTATTGTCGTCAAGGACACATAATTGCACATTTCCTTCAAGGGCCCCCTGAGATGTTTATTTATTCATTTTCTCTACCTGCTGATTAGAGTTCAGGGTCACCAAAGGCTGGAGTTTATTCAAGCAGTCAAGTGGACAGAAGGCAGTGAAATATTCTGGCATGTTTGACTCATTTTCTAGCTATAAAATGTAGCTGTAGAAATTCTCTTGGTAGCTATAAAGGACAGAGTGACACTGCCATGAGCTTTATGTCAGGCTTAGACAGCTGGCTGTGGAGCACCAGCTCTTGTTGATAAAAAAAAAAGCAAACTCCACCGCTGTGTTCTTTACTAGCACTTTATCAAGGCTTAACAGCGTTCCAAAACCGCCAACAAAGATTGCATGATCACTGATGGGACTGTCAAAAAATGTTTCCATGAACACCATGATGGAAGCATATTTATATTTGTGCAGGTAGTTAACATTTGCTTGAAGTTCATCTAATGTCCTCGTTTATGTTTAGTTTGGAGACCAACAATGATTGTCTCCTTGCTCGTTGTTTGGAGTTGGGAGAGTAGCTCTACGAATACTCCGTACATTATTAGTCAGGGCAGTTTGCAGGTCCAGCAGGTTCAATGGGAATCCTCCTGAGTATCCAGGCTGTCGGTTGCCACTGAGTAGATTGTCCTTAATTTTCCAGCCAAAGATCGTATGCAGGGCAGGTGACAAGGAGCATAAAACCCAAGAGTTTCTGTGCCTCAGTTCATGGAGTTGAAAGGCTTGATAACAGTGATAAAAGTATTTTAATTCCACAGCACATCCAGTACATTCCAATTGGCCAACCATCTGCGCCAGGACCACAACACACCTCAACAGTTTCTCCCTGAGGCCATCACTCTCAACAACCCATCCTAGTTTCCTTGTCATCCCCTGACTACCACCGTGTTTTGTCGCCAATTCCCCTTTTTTATTCAAGTTCTATACCCATGTTTCTAAAATTCATGTTCTATAATATCAGCTAATGGCATTATGGTTTAAGTTAAGGAGAATTGTGGTTATGGCAAATGATCTTTGTTTCAGATATGGTTAAAGGTAGGCAAATAAAACATTTTGTAATGTGTGGAAAGATTATGGATAACTAAGGTGACCGGATCCCAACAAACTAAATGTGGGACAAAGAATATGTTTGTGTGGAACAATGTGGGACATGTTGCCAATGCAGAGAGATCTATCTAACCTAAATCATAAATATTTCTATTCTACCCCTTAGCTCAATACATCTCAGTGTTTTGCCCTCTGGTTGATTGAGTAGCACGGTGCTTTTGTACATTTCATTCATTCATAGATTTATTTTTGAGCCACTCCTTTCTTGTGAGATAAGACTGATGTACTGTGTCACTTCTTATTCCCCCAGGTCAAGCTGAAAAATAACTCATAGCAAAATAACTTCACAAAAAAATTACCACCAGCTCCATCCAGTTATAAATACTTTCCTAGTCTTTGTTGCAATAGTATTTATTTTTCTTTGTGGTAGTTTCCATCATGTTCCCCCAAAATCTGGACACTGGTAGCTTGTGACTTTGTGGTAATTCGCAATTTTTCACACAGGCAGCAATGACAGTTACTGTTTAACCTGCATTGACTCATGTGTGGCAGTTTGGTTTGCATTAATGTCATGGTCTGGTATTTTCTTGAGTTATTTCCTGTTTTATTTTGAAGGTTTTTTTCTTTCACTCCTGTGTTGTGTCCTACTTCACACTTGTCTTTGTTCCTTTCCCTCCAATGTGATTGTCTGCCCGCCCTGATTAGTTTCACCTATGTCTGTTAACCTTCCTTGTGTATTTAAGTCCATGTGTTCCCCTCTTTCTTTGCCACTTCATCATGTTCCATGGCATTCCGAGGCCTGTACTATGAAGCAGTATTTGTGGTTAGCGAGAAAACTTCAGGGTTTACTCTGGGTTTTCAGTGTTATGAAGCTGGTTCACTTCTTACCGGGGTACATCGCCATGGTAACTTATACTGCACAGCTAACCTGCTCCAGAGTATGTTATGTTCCAGATAAGAGATAAACACATGCAACAGGACCGCCTACTGACCAATTAATTCTCTGGAAAATGACATCATCATTCATATAAAATCCTGGAGCTCGATACGCGGATCATGAGAGGTGTACTCCTGTGTAGGAGCGCCCCCTCCTGTCTTCATTTAAATTTCTGTCCTGTCAGTCACTTCATTGTGCTTTTGTATAACCTACCAATATCATCTTAACAGACACTGATCGAAGCACTAAAGCCTTATACTTGTTGCACTTACAAGATATGAACGCACCGCTTTGACCTACTTTTTTATATTTTTTATTTGCTCTTAAATACGTTTGACACAAGGACCAAAACTGTAAAATACAGAGCACAAGAATACATCTAAGAAACTCATTCATTTAATAGAAAATACTGAATACACAAATGTTAATATAGATCTACTCATGCTCTAATGATGGGGCAGTGATATCATAAGCTTATTAATTTACACATTCACACAGTCGGTAATTCTTTTTTTGACAGCTTCCTGTATTTGGCTGCTACAGCTGTGTTATTTTTATCCTGGATTATAACGATGTTTAACTTCTTTGTATTTGTCTAATATAGTTTGCTCTGCTGTGTCGCTCTGCTGCCAAAAGACTTGTCATGTTTGTGATTGGTCATATGCAGCAAACACCTCCTCTTTCATGAGTACGCGCTCATGGATACATAGGGGAAATCCTGGGTTGACTTATCGAGTTGAAAACCACCTTCCTGTGACTGCTTAGTGCGATTGTTAGGGTTAGTGAAGCCAGATAACGGAAAGATATCCTGGGTATGTTAAACTCCCTTCATAGTACAGGCCCTTGGACCTTTGCTTATGTTTTGGATATTGAATTTTTGCCATGCCCATTTTGAATTTGTTTGCCTCAACTGGCCTGATTCTTGGTTTTTAGAAAAACATCTTTCCTGCAGTGGTTGACCTTTGAAAACTAGAGCTAAAATGTGAGACATTGTCTCGGCACATGGGACGAGAGTAGGACACCTGGTCATGCTAATACGGTTAATAAAAAGCTAACATTAGCATTTGTGACAGGATGCTAACTCTGGCCTCCTACATTAGTTGGTTGCTATTAAGCCCACCCTCCCAACCTCCACATTCTTACTTTCTTACATGAGAACTTTTCTAATGTCAGTAAACTCGGCATTGGACATAAATTGTGACGAGATATAGATATAGGGCTGGGTAATTTTCTTACTTACAAAAAAATGGGGTCGACACGGTTGTAAGCTTGCGGGCTAACAACAACAGTCCACAAGTTGTAACCTATAGAGCTCCAATCGATATTTCCTTCATGAGAGGTCAATCTCACAACTCTGGGAAGACATTAGAGTCTCCTGATTTTGTGTACCAAAGTTTAATCTGATAGACTCGGGGCGTATCAAAATGGGGGGAACAATTTGAGATTCGAAGACAAATCTGGTCTGCCAAACGTCAAAATTACCTGTTGACATCTTGCTCCAGTGGTCATGTGAGTCTGTCAGGAGAAAAGGCAGAAAAAGTATGGCATTGTTACAGTGTTGCCAAACTGTTTACAGGAAGTGACTACTGAGTCTCACTTTGAGTATACCACTATACAGATCAGTACCAATAGCCAACATTGGTTCCTACTAAGCATGACCACAATCTTTTGTGCCTAAACCAAATCATAACCATAGCAGCAGAAGATCAGATAACAGTCATGTCAGTCACTTTTCTGTATTTGCAAAAATGTTCAGTAGTAAAATTTCTAATATTTGCAGTGCTTCTAAACAAAGTTTAGAAATGTGTAACAAGTATGTGTGAGAGAGAAAAAAAAACATCTCTCCATTGTCTTTCACAAACTTTACTTGAACTCTGGAATCAAGCTGTTCATGAATTGTTTCTGTCTCAAAGTTTAATATTAAATTATTGATTGCCAGAGCTAATGGTTCACATTAGCTTGTGCATTGTACATCTGCCTTTATACTCCTTTCTTGGGGAACCAGCACACACTGGTCCCCAGCAGCTGAGCATTAATGGTGCATGCTGGGAAAAATTAGCAGAACTAGAACCACAGGGGGCCGCGACATATCGAGTGCCTTTATTGTGAAGTGTTATCCCACAGCAGTCTAGCAGCATAGAGCTTGGTGTTGTGAATATGCTTCCAGTGTCTTTAAGCACTATAAAGCAGCTTTTTCTTCCACCAGTTGTCAGTGATGCATAAAATAGTGGAGTATTTCAGATAAGTGAGTCAACTTTTCTCCAAACTGAAAAGAGCAGGTCACATTCTGGATTTTAAAATCTTGCGCAGGCATTATTCTCTGAAATAAAAAGCATTTCTTGACAGAACTGGGACAAATCTAGAGGAAAGTATTATTTAGGCACACTGTGGGCAACCCAAGAAGCTGTTTCTTCTGGAAGTGTATGCTATTTACAGATCTCCCAAAAAATGACAAAGGGTCTGGAAGGATGAGTTTAAATCTATATCCTAAATGATGCTGCTTAGCTCTGCCAGCTAAGTCATTTATCATAAGGTCAATGCAGACGTTTATGTGAATGGTGTTTAAGAAAATCAATGACAAATTAGCATATATTTGTGGTTGTTGAAGAAAACAATCAATCAGCCAGTCTCAAAATGGCAAATAAGAAGCCCTAATGAGCAACGAATTTCAAAGTCAATCAGCTATCCCTGGCTTAGTCTGTGTGTTTACCAAATTAGTCTGGAAGTAAACAGCACTATGGGAATGTTGAAATCTACAATCTGAAAAGAAAAAATACAAGATTCTTGATTATAATTTAAATCATTCAACAGGATTTTTAAAATTAATTTTATCTTCTGTAGTGCATGCCTATTAGACCATGTCTGACAGGAACCATGAATTATAACTGATTTGCTAAACCCTCCCCCAACAGTGAATGTCAGGCAAGCCTGTCAAGCTTTAAGGATTTCCAAAATCAAAAACGCAATAGCAAAAGTGTAAGGAATGGATCAAATAGATGTCTGAAATGCTTTGTGTATACAAGGCATCACATATTGATTACATCACAACCTCATAAATCTAACGCAAACTTCTGTCTTGCTTGTCCAAGTATGTATGTTAATTATCCAAACAGGGTTATGTTAGAACAAGATAAAAACATTTAAAGTTCCTTTCCAGACACGTTCTAAAATACATCTGCTAATATTTTATTTAACATGGTTTTCCCACAATAAAAGTTGTAAAAGCCATGAAAAGGGCCCCCTCCTCCTCAATGATTTCAGGTGGGACATGGGCCAAACTAAAAACTCAAAGTACAGTACTTAAATCAATTTTTCCCAAAGATGGTTTCTGTCGTTCCTATCATGCTGATGTATATTCAAGTGTTCATTTTTATTATCAGCTTGGTTTTAATTAGTTATTTATTGCCATAAAAATGGGTTGAATTGTCATGATTGACAGCTGAGCCCTGCTCACGTTTGGGCAGCAAGTGTATGGGCGGGAACTTGATACCGCCACTCTGCTGCCCAGTTGTTACTGTGCAGACTCTGGCTCCATATTATGTTACCAGTGCAAGATGGCAGCACTCGTATCCGGGATATATTGGCTTCACTTTTGTACAATGGGAGGAAGTGGAGACGCATCATCCATCTTTATTTATGTCAATGATTAAGATGGCTAGTGTTAGAGGAAACATGGGAGAGATTCAGCCATAAGGCTACATGTTTGAGCCTCAGTCAGACCCGGACTCAGATGAGAAGTCTGTTTTGCACCAAAATCTGTGACTAGCAGACTGCTAAGTGTAGTTAGCATCTATTATTTATGTTGTGTGTTAGCTTGTGAAACAGCGTTGTGGTTGTGAAACGTCCAATAATATCTGCTATGATGTTACAGTGTGTTCACATCTTGATCGCCAACCAAGTTTACCCGGGAACTGGCTCATTGGCAGTAGTATTTGCAAATTAGACAGCGATTGGCTTTCGTATTTGTGATGTACCAACTGCAGCTTGCCTGGTGTACGTTTGAATCTCATATTTTTAGGAAGTGCACTGACATCTCCTTCAGTAGAGGAATGTGAAAACACTTTTCTAGTGCCAAACTTGGGTCATGTAGCCTAAACATAAGAAAAACATATTTTTGAGTGGAGGGGGTCTTTAGTAATAATAATAAATTTAAAATAATACTAGGTATAGCGCTACACCATGTTTTCTTCTGCATGGATCTTGAACTGGTGAGGACGTTGACTTTTTGTCTGGGATATGTAGCTTCAGTCTTAGCACATATAGTCTCATATATTTAGTCACTAATCAGGTGTAGACAGCAACTTCAAACAACTCGCTAACATTAGCTTAAGAAGCTACCTAGCTACAGCAGTTATTTCAGTTGTCAAAATTAAAAGTCGCAGCCTAGAAATGTGTAGCCTGCTTTTGTCATACTGTTGACAAAAGCAGCACAGTTTGAAACCAAGAACCAATTGTTTAAAAAATTATTTAAAAAAACAGAAAGTCAGAATAAGTCAGAACTGTAGCTGCACCTTTATCATTGTAAACTGCAGGCTGTATGTAAATTGCATGAATGGAGAGGCATAGCAAAATAAGTGGAGAGGTTTTGTTTTTCATCTCAAAGGGATTTTGAAAAAAAAAATGAATGTACAGAGCAGACAGTGATCAGGGTTTAATGTTCACAGAATTTAATCGACTGAAACTTGCTGCTGAAAGAATGCATCAAACACAAGCAGGGGGAAACCTTCCCTCCCAAGTGTCATGCCTTCTGTTTTTATGACCCCCACAGTGCTGAACCCCCAGATCAAGCAGTGCGAGTGGGTTTTTTTTCTCCATTCTCTAATGCTCTCCACCACCACTGCTCTTCATGAAATAAGAATAAATTAAACTGCACAATAAAGCCCTTCTAAACCAAGCCCAGTAATGCAGTGGGGGGTGGGGGGGGGTGGGGGGGGGTGGGTGGGGGTTATTGCTTTTTTCGCATACTGAAATTCCCGGGTGTATTACTTAACTTGTTAGGGAAAGGTCAGGCCTCGCAGGAGCGGAGATGCAAGGACAGCAAAGAGTGAAGGTTTTCAATGAACATCAACAAGAAAATGCTTACCAGTGCAAAGGTAGAAATGATACTGTGGTGTGAGATGGACAGTTTCCCTGCATATTCCACAACACCATGAATATAAAAGGTGTCTGTCTGTCTGTCTGTCTGTGACTTCAGCCATGTTATTACAGGCTCTATTTATTATGAATCAGGTTTGCAAACATGAAACCTTAAAGAAAAAAGTCACCTCTTCTTCAGACTATTTTATGTGGGATAAAACAATAAACCACACACACTGACACCACATCATGCAGTTGTGGTTTGATTGTGGTTAACACAGGCATGGGTCTCTATGGACACAACAGCACAACTGCTGATTACTGGCCAATAGAATTCCCGTATCAACAACTTCATCAATCAGCTTTTGGTTTGATTTTGAACCCATAGGAGTGGGGGTCAATTTCAGGGCGTGTTGACTAATTCACAACATAGACTGACATTATAAAGGCCTTAAGATGTTAAGTGTGTAGTGATGACTGGACCCAAAAGCGAGACTCAAGACTGGCAGTTCAGCAGGTAAGGTTGATTTATTGTACACAAACGAGCAAAGGCCCAGGGGTTTTCCGGTAGAGCTGAGTGGACAGGTTGGCAGACTGGTAACAGGAAGGCAGTGGATCTGAAGCACAGGAGATTCACAGTTAGACAAAAACAAGCAAGCAGACACTGGACTGGACTGGACTGGACTGGACTGGACTGGACTGGTAGCAGGGTTGGCCTTAACGCAGTGCCATACAAGTAGACTGAACAATCTGGCGAAGACTGGATTGCAGAGCCGGAGTATATATACAGCTGGAGCTTGATTGCTGGATGGATTGCAGGTGTGC
>JBBPCS010000374.1:1189480-1200491 GCA_037974645.1 Hollardia meadi | reverse complement strand
CTGTGTTTTATCAAGTCCAAAGTCAACGCAGTCGTCTACCAGGAGATTTTAGAGCACTTCATGCTTCCGTCTGCTGAAGGCAGCCGTTTGTTGCTGTTGGAGAGTGTTTTAAATCTTAACTTGAGCGTTGTGTTGTTTTCTCCAGGAGTGTTTTCAGTTCATCCTGCCCGCTCTGCCCCACGCCATCGACCTGCTGCGCGAAGCCACAGTCGGGATAAAAGCCACACACGCAGCCCTGCAACAGCTGCCCTCCTCTTCCCCTCTGCTGGCCAACACTCACACCAACACACACTCCAACATGCACACCATGGAACGTGGCACCCAGTGCGAGGAAGAGGAGGACGAAGAGGATGACAGGAGGATAAGTCGACATGCACACAACCACCACCATCACCAGCATGGCTCCTCCCACATCACCGCAGCTGCTATCGCTGCCAAGGTAAGCACTCGACAGGACGCACCATGGCCAGTGTGGCTGCTGCCACTGGAAACTTGATAGATGAAACTTTAATGGTCCCTGTGGGGTAATTAGGCCATTGTAGGGATAGTTGGTGCCACTGCTGCTTAAATAATATACAATAGGCTGCTGCAGGACTTCAAACATAAACCACACAGTAGTAGTAAAATAAAAATAGACAGCAAAGCTTTTCAGAAATTTGAGTCATGCTTGAGTAATTTCATGGGAAATTGGGTGGGAAAGTGATCCCCATAGATATATTCAAAAGAGTATAGAGAGGAGGGAATAAGTTTACCAGTTTTAACACAACAAATCTTATTGGAGCTATGGAATATTAAGTCATCCATCTTTGTTCACTACATCTTTCTTTCTTACACTAAGGTGTGCATAAATTATTTTCCTATTTTTTAAAATACTAAAATGTAATATCAGTTGTCGTATCAGTATCGGCCTTGAGTGGCAGGTATCGGCTGAAAAAAATCCATATTGCACATCCCTATTAACAAGAAAACTCCACAGGGCACCTTTAAGATATAACTTCCCATTTACTCTTCCCCTGAGCAGGTTTAAGTATTCCACACTAAGAGTCCTATTTAAGCGATCTAAAGCGCACCGTCTAAAGTCTATGGCGCAAGTGCATTTACGGCGTGTCTATCTTCATTTAGCTAGTTACAGTGCATTATTTGTAAGTCTGTAGGCGTAACATACAGTAAATTAAACCAATTAAACCAGTGTACTCTCCCATTCCCTTTAAAAGCTAGATGCATCTGCTCAGGGCGCATTGATATTTAAACAGCGGCGCTCGTCTTATTGAAGGACAGGTATGTGGTCTTTGGCTAGTGGACCTTCTGCCTCCCCCGTCTCCCAACCCTCTGTCCCATCAACAACTCCATTTGACTGCATATGAACAAATGCACCGATCTTTAACTGAGGAGGAGCAGGGCTACTGCGTGTCCCTGTGTGAGTTACATAGCGGATTGCAGTCGTAGATCGGGTCATAAAAATTATCATTCTGATTAACAGCAGATGGGTGAAGTAATACATCATTAATGAGGAGAATATTCATGACATTACCTGCAGCGATCCCATAGGAGCAGAGACGATACATGTCTCTCCATGAAGACAGCTTAAATTCACTGATGATTTAAATCTCAGGACGGGTCAGGATCTAATGTTAATTACTGTGTCCTTCTGCACATCTAAAATATCACACACACAGTCCAGGTTCAGTAAAACTGTTTGGAGTAAAGATTAAAGTTTAATTCTGTTTCTTCTGGGGCTTGCCCAGTGATCGGAAGGTTGGTGGTTCGATCCCCGGGCCCCTGCAGTCTACATGTCGAAGTGTCCTTGAGTGTCCGATGCTGTGCCATGTGAGTGCATGTGTGTGAATGTTTCTGATGAGCAGGTGGCACCCTGCAAGGTAGTCACTGCCACCAGTGTATGAATGGGTGTGAATGCTGACTTGTAGTGTAAAGCGCTTTGAGAGGTCAAACTGACTAGAAAAGCGCTATATAAATGCAGGACATTTACCATTTCCTCTAACTTAATTTTGCTGCTTAAGTGTCCCACGATATTTGCTGCAATGACATAACTGCAGCGTGCATGGAAACGTTAAAAATGACTAAAAGCAGCCACTAAATCCTGTATCCATGCATCAGTGTGTAACAAGCAGAGTGTACGCACGTTCTGAAGCCGCATATGTACTGTAGGTGCATCTTACTATCTGAATAATGCGCCCTTTAAAAAGCAGGAATAATACTGTACCATTGACTTTAGACCAGGTTGATGTTGGTCAATGGTGCAATCGTTTTCTCCTGCTTCAAGATAGCAATGCAATGATAGCATGTGGCTTGGCATTGTCCTGCTGGAATAAGTAGGGACGTCCCTGAAAAAGAAGTCGTCTGGATGGCAGCATACATGTATGTTGTTGTTGCGCTTCGCATGGTAGAGTCTTAACTTGCATTTGTAGATGCAACGACGAACTGTGTTTACTGACAATGGTTTTCCAAAGTGTTCCAGAGCCCATGTAGTATTATCCTTCATAGGATCATGTTGGTTTTTAATGCAGTGCTGCCTGAGGGATCAAAGGTCATGAGCATTCAAGTTTGGTTTTCATCCTTGCCCCTTACGTGCAGAGAGTTCTTCAGATTCTCTGAATCTTTTGATGATATTATGTGCGTTGAGAAACATTGTTCTTAAACTGTTGCCCACACAGTTTTTCACAAAGTGGTGAACCTCTCTCCATCCTTGCTTGTGAAGGACTGAGCCTTTTGAGGATGCCCCTTTCTTACTCAATCATGATACTATCACCTGTTAACAATGAACCTCTTCATTTGTGGAATGTTCCAATCAGGTGTTTTTGAGCATTCCACAACTTTCCCGGTCTTTTGTTGCCCCTGTCTCAACTTTGAAATGTGTGGCTGGCATAAAATTCAGAATAAGCATATACTTACAAAAATCAATTAAGTTAATGAAAAACAACATAAAATTTTCATTCCATTTTAAATTTCATTCCATTTTCATTTGAATTGAATGTCAAAAAGGATTAGGAAATTATCACATTCTGTTTTATCAATTTTTTACAGAGTGGCCCAACTTTTTTGGTATTGGGGTTGTATAAGAGCCATTTTTTTTTATTTCAGTGTCAATTATGTCAATATGTAATTTAAATGTGTACTGTAGCGGCTAAGCCTAAACTTTAAGCTGCTGAGGGGCTGCATAGACAGGCTAATAACTGCTGTGCTCACCGTAGCACTGCAGTAGTGTCTAGTGGCATTTCACCAATACAACAATGCGAGTTCGCCTAGCGTAGCGCTAAAAAACTCTTTATGCTCTCCTGTCCAACAACAACAGTCCACTGAGTGAAAGTTCCTACCTATATTGTAAGTGACCCACAAAGGTGTCCTACATACATTTACTACGGGAGTTTCAGGCCGATTTAACCCTGATAACCCCTGATTACCCTGAGTAATCTGCTCTGGGACCTTGGACCACAGCTCGATGCTAATGTCAGTGGTTTACAGATCAGTCTTAAACCTCCCAAACTGCTCGCAGACTCATCGGGGCCGCCCCAATTTATATCAAACATGTTTGATATTTAGGATTTAAAATCGGGATGACGTATCAGTACTTTCTGAGCCTAACCACACTAGCCAATGAGAGAGACATCAGCTGCCAGTGCTGCCAGGCAACTGTAACATTCTAGCCCGTGAGGCTAACATTAGCCAGTATATTAAACTACTTTTTACAGCATCTGAATCTCACCTCCAGTTCCCGCTGAAGTATAGACAACCCGTGTTGACCACATCTCCTGACCATTTTCTCAGTCAGACTTGCGTAGCCTTCTTTTTTTCCTCAGTGTGAAGTGTTACTACAGCAACTTGTTGCACTACATCAATCTCCATTCTGTTTGCTTTCCCATGAGATCAGGTGAGAGAGATCACGTGAGGTTGTGTGTCGCTCCCTCTGGCACGATAATCTTAGTAAATATCCTGTAGTGTGTGATGCACCATTCTTTTCAAATCTTGTAGTGTGAGCATGTTTGAGATTAAAGAAAAGATTGTCTCTGAAGTTTCTCCTCATGTTTGTGATTTCAACCCGATTTCAAAATCTGTTAGGATTTTAAAACTCCTGTAGTCTGAGCCTGGCTTTAGCTCTAGAAATAGCTCCTACACTATTATAAAATAATACTGATCAGTTAAATAAGTGCCAATTATTTCTGGCGCCAACTAGTGAGGGAAGAAACATTGAAATGATTTGTCGACTAATCGTGCACATCCCTAGTCCATTCATTAAAATGCCAACTTTTCATTCATGAACCAGATTGAAACACTCCATTTCATCTCATTCACCTCTCTGTCTGTGGGAACATGTGTCTGTCTGTCTGTCTGTCTGTCTGTGTGTTGTATGTGTATGTGTCTGCATGTATGTGTGGCCATCAGACAAGCCATGCTGTGGTCATGGCTAAAGGAGGTCCCTACCTGCCTGGACACACACCTGCACCTCCCACTCATTTCACTTGTTCCTGTACCCATAACCAGCAGGTGAGACACTCACACACACACAGACACACAGACACACACACCCCTTCTCTCCCGCCATTGGTCAGTTTTTCATGTCCGCTCATCATACATGGATAACAGTTCTTTGAATGTGCTTTGCTCTTAAGAGAAGACTCAAGATGGTGTAATACATGAATTTTTCAGGACCCTCTGCTTTGCTTTGAGAAAATTATGATCACTTGACGTAATTATAACAAGGTAGTATGTTAACACTTTTACATTCAAATTTTATAATGCCATAATAAATTAATAATTTGTTCACTTAAAGCTGCACTAATATAATATAATGTGAGGGGCATCTTATTGAGTAACAAAGCCACAGAGAATTATCCATCGATATAGAACACTAGAAGTGACATCAGGTCATAACTCGAACAATAGTAACGTTAATATTTTAACAAAGTTTTTAATATTGTTTTAACCTTTTGACCACCAAGCAGCTGATTCCGTGCCAATCAAGCAGTTAACTAACATGTTAACAAGGAGAAGTGCTCATCTTCACTCCAAAATTTCACACTTCAAGTGAAGCCCAACCAAATCAACACAACAGTAATGTTACCAACATCCTTGACAACAACACAAACTAACCATGCAATCAGATAACATATTATTATCGGAGGCAGAGGAGTCACACTTAAAATAACATGTTCACCACATCTAACTAACCCCAAAGTAGCTGCCTTGAATCCTGCTATCAGTCATCATATACTGTATTAGTTTCACTTGTTGTCAACCTACCTCATGCCTTTACACAATTGTCCTTTCAGTAAAACAAACAAACAAAAAATCTTAATCAGGTATATTAATCTAGTTGGAGAAAGGAGATTTGTACTTCAACAGTTCAGGTCAAACTTGCAATTTTTCAAAATATCCGCCATTTTTTCACATTTTTCATCGTAATTTTAATGTCCATCACATTACGTTGAGAATGAAAGACAGAGCGTCAAGTTCATCTGGAGTTCTGCTGAAGTCATTATTGCAAGTAAGTGAGCAAGTAAGCAATTCCAAAGAAAATTGTTTCACCACAAAAATAACACGTAATAGTTGACAAGGATCTTCCACCTCTCCTCTCACATCAAAACAAACCCCATGCCAGTTGAGAGAGAGAGAGAGAGAGAGAGAGAGAGATTGCTTATTTACAATTTACGAAGTTATTAAATACAGTATATTATGATTGTAATTGCCTGCCAATATAGGCTGTAATACAGAATCTTTTCAGGATTTATACATAGAAGATATTGCTTAATGTAGCATATTAGCCATTCTGTAACCAAAGATGGTTCTTACATCATAAGTTCAGGCAAAGTTTAAAAAAAGAAAAGAAAAAAAAAGGAGAAAATCATTCTCTGCAATATAAATGCACAATTATAAAATGATCTTCATGAGCATAATTTGTTCTTTTGGAGCTATAATAATCAAAATGATACCAGAATCTTTGTCTATGTGGTTCATTCTAAACAGGCACATAGTTTCCAATACAGCTTCCAACACAGCAAGTTTGAAACTAAACCCAGGTAGGATAGTAGCCATATGTTTCCGACCGCAATGACAAGTCTTAATGGCATGACACATCAGCTCTGCAGTTCTCATAAATAATATGATCACTTTAGTTGCCCAATGACAGGGCTGCAACTAACGATTATTTTCATTATCTATTAATCTGCTGATTATTTAATGATTAATCGATAAATAGTTTTTTCTATAAAGTGTCAAAAAACTTGAAGTGCTCATCACAGTTTCCCAGAGCTCAAAGTGATGTCCTCAAATTGTTTCTCTTTTGGTATTTTTGTCTTATGGTCTGTCCAACCAACAGACCAAAAGACAGTCCAAAGACACATAAATTACATAAAAGGCAGCAAATCCTCACATTTAAGACGCTGGAACCAGCAAATGTTTGAAATTGTTGCTTGAAAAATATGACTGATACGATTAATCGATTATCAAAGTAATCGCAGATTAATTTTCTTTGAATCTGGATGAATTGAAAATGGGTATAGAAGGGGACCATTAACTGTAGTAAATTTAAGATAATGGTGGTTGAAAGCAACAGTATGTATATGTGATGGTTATTTGTTTACAGCAAATCAACTTGACAATTCAATAATTAGAACATAGACACTAAAAGCATCCATATGCCTTTGGTACATTTTTAATACATTTATGCATACCTGATCCGATTGATGTCCAGTTTCTCTTTGTTGATCAATGCTCGAGCCTGATATAGTTCCTTGAAAAAACCTGTGTCAATCAACTATGATTTTGAGTTTTTCATGATTTTCCCTTCTGATAACAACCCAGGGCAACATTATATTAGTGCTGACAATTGGCCAAAGCATACCATATATTTTTGGAATGATTTTCTACCTTCCGGGCAGCCGTTAGTTTCAGTTCATTCCAGGGCGATATGAAAAACTTGCTGCAGATACAGTAGATAATCCATCACAGTGAACATTTAAACCCTGTTCATTTTGGACTTCACCTGGAGGTTCTGTTTGGTCTTAATCCCACACAAATGTTTCCAGTGTATGTAAGCAATGTACAGTATGTGTAATTCCATTTAAATTACCGTTTTTTTTGTCCAGACACAAAGTTTTTAACCAGTTTTTTTTCATACTCTGTATAATGTAGGCTCCAGTGAAATCTATTAATGACAGCTTTGACAGCATTTTGGGTGCCGTTGAAAGACCATTAAAAGAAAGAGTAAGATCAAATCAAATTCAGAGATAATCCTTTGGTCAGGGATTTGGTCAGTAAATTTGAATGAAACACAGACTTTGTTCATCCCATGTGAATGATGTGGAGGCGAATTCCTAAATCACATGAAACCCCCTTGTGCTAAGGAAAGCCAACAGTGGAAAGATATTATACGCACATCACTATTCCCCTACAACTACTGTAATATACAGTATATTAATAATAAATTGATAGTAACTTGAAGTCAACTTACTGACTTGTTCTGCAATTAAATCAAGTCAGCTAGTAATTTGATGAGAATAGTTTTAGACTCTGTTAAAGGCAAGTTTACCCATAATCTCATTGTGCTTCTAAGCAAAATGCTAAAGTGTTAAGCATTGGGTTTCTAAGGAAACATGGGTGATTTTGGTGTCCGTGGTCTTATCTTATGGAGAAAGTTGAATTCCACATAACATGCATGCAAAAGAACATAACATTTGCCTATTTGTTTTAGTTATATTTTGAAATAGTAAGAGTTTGTTGCTTAATCAGATTAGAGGAGGAACTTGATTAGTTTGCATTCCATAAATCCAAGTGTCATGTAGACACAGCTTTAGTTGACTGTGTGTGTGTGTCTGTGTGTCTGTGTGTCTGTGTGTCTGTGTGTGTGTGTGTGTGTGTGTGTGTGTGTAGATCCCGGACTCTATCATTTCTCGAGGCGTTCAGGTGCTTCCTCGAGATTCGGCCTCTTTAAGCTCCACCCCATCCGAGTCTCCGCGGGCAACACAGGCAACCTCCCGCCTTTCCACTGCCTCATGCCCGACACCCAAGGTACACACAAACTTCCATACATGCACACACACAGAAATGATAACTAAGAAATAAGAGTAGCTGGAAATTTAAATCAGTCTCTACCATAAAATCGATATGAAAGCATGTTGCACTTGGCATGACAATTTTTTAAGTTTCGTATAAATACTTTCTAAGACTCGTAGAGCATGTCAAGAATAGAATATATGTAATGTAAGTAGTGGGAAGCTTTCTCAGCAGTTCCAAATTTTAAAGGACAGTTGCTGCATGATTGGAGTTTTTGCTTATTTCCCCAAACTTTTTTGTCGCTGTAGGTTATTTTCTGATGTTTATATAATTTATTATCACAAGAGGTTGCCAATATGAATTCCTAACTTTGAAAGAAAACTTTAATTTGGATTATTTTGAGATTTGTTTTGTCCCAATGTAGCCAGCAAGATCATTTATTAAAACTCCTGTCTCCATTTTGCTCTCAAATAGTTCTACTGATACGAGAGTAAATCTAAAAGTTAGTTAGTTGGATGTCAGCATCCTGATTCAACCTCGCAAAACGTGACTGTCACATCACTGCCCACAGTGATAGATTACCCTTAAATTAAATGTCTCGGGACTTGTGTGCTGTTTGGAATTGAATGGGAGTGAATGAGTCTGTGATAAACATCTCAAGTTGTGGTACATTCACATAAAATTGTCCCAATTAATGTTGAGTAATTGAAAATAGAAAAAACTGAATTGCAAAAACTCAAGTTATGCTGGAATTGTCTTTAAGGTCATGCTTAAAGAAAATTCTCAAATGCTGAACTTTACTTACCTCAACTGTAAAGAGAGCCGGTTCCTTTATTTATAGAACCAACTTTTCAAGCCTGTTCTTCCCTGTTGGGCACTGTATATTTGATCATATTTCACTAACAAGCCTCCCTGTTTCCCAGTCTGCTGTCTTTTTAATTTGATGTGAATGCAAACTCGAAGCCTACCCTCTACATATTTACTTTTTGTCTTGTAAATTCAATATAATGTGAATTTCCACAGCAATCCTACCATGAATACAACTACAGAGTTGTCTCACACACCACTGTGCTCCTCTGAATTAGTCTTCTGTAATAGAATTAACATTATCAATTTTTGGCCTGCTGTAAGCTGGCATTAATAAAATCCTAAAACACTTCCTGCACAGATGTTCCACATTAAAAGCCTTCCAGTGGCTCAAAGGGCACAATCCTCCCCTTTCCTTATTGACTTTTACTTTGAGGTGAGGAAAATGGATACTGTAAACAGCTAAAACAAGTTGTGTACGAGTGCAGGACAAAAGCATCATCCAGAGGAAAGGCAAGTTAATTAGTGAATGAAAATAGAATATCAGAGCAGGAGAGCAGACATGACTCTGTTGTACTGATGGCATTAGTGCTGTGGAGATGTACTTACAGGGACAGTTTACCCCAAACACATATTTTCCCCTTACCTGTAGTGCTGTTTATCCATCTAGATTTGTTTGGTGTGAGATATCCATTATATCTTCAGTATAATGGAACAAGATGGCACTTGGCTTGTGGTGTTCAAAGCGCTGTCTCCTTCAAGAAATTATGACGCGGTTGCACAAGATAATCCACAGACGTTGTGAGCAGATTCATGTAGGAACTGTTTTCTTTCTGCCAAACTACACCTTATCACTGCGCAGAAGAAAACGTGCATCTACTCATGTATGAGCGAGTCATGCTGGTGACAGGACAGGATGTAAACATTAATGGCGTCCTCCTTGTCTGAGCTTTAACGTTAGCTAGCTTAAGTAGCATATTTAGCTAGCCTCTCTTGAGTAGTAGATGTACGCTTTGATATGGAAAGTAAACAGTTCCGAAATGAAATGGCTCACAACAAGGTCTGTGGATTATCTAGAGTAACCGGGTCATGACTCCTGGAAAGAGACATTGCCATTGAGTTTTTAAAATGTATTTTTCATCACTAGTGCTTAGTGTCCTGTAGGTCTGTAATATTAGAGAGATGGCAGACATCTTTACAGCTGATACAGCTCACACAAAAACAATTATTATTGATTATTGATTATTAACAGGTATTCCTTTTTTAATTCAACACTTTGATTTTAGACTCGAATCAAGACAAAGAGACAGCTTTAGAAAAAGATGCTATATGTGGGAGAGTGGAATTAATAATAATGGAGAATATGAAGAAAGTAAAATGTTGTCACAGGGTTTGTTTACATGAAGCTGTGTTCGGAGAGGAACTACCACAGCAGAGATGGACAACACAGCAGCTGATTATGTGATTGAAGAACAAAATTGGACTGATATGATATGTTGAACCCCGTCCTGATTCCTATCATAGTTTCTAATAATGTTGTGTTGTTCTGTTCAATCAGGGAATTAGACACAGTACTGCTGTTGTTTTCAACATCACAGCTCAAATTCCTGTTATTTATGTTCCATGTGCTGTTTATTGGTCATTATTAATTGATAAGCCAATATGAAAGCCCTTGCCAGACTGCCCTGTTATAAAGGAGGAGTATTTGAATAATAAATAATTCCTTCCATACATTTGCATCAAACAATGACCAAATATAGAATATCTCTCTGTCTCTCTGCAGGTTCAGTCACGATGTGGCAGTAATGAGAACATTCTAAGAGCCAGTAAGTACCGTAACATGCCAGCCTTCAACAGCAACTCGCATCATTGTGGAAAATTTAAGAAATTTATGGTATTGTTTTTAGTAGCATATTAAATGTTTGCTCACACCCATTCTTTTTAATTGTGTGCGTGTTTGTGTGCGTAGGCCACAGTGCGGTGGACATCAGTAAAGTGGCACGTCGTCATCGCATGTCTCCGTTCCCATTGACGTCAATGGACAAAGCCTTCATTACTGTTCTAGAGATGACACCAATCCTGGGAATTGAAGTTATTAACTACAGAGGTGAGTCTTCAGAAGTGTAGGTGTGTTTGTGTGTGTGTGTGTGTGGGGGGGGGGGGGGGTCACTACTGCTCAAGTGATAAGCAGTAAACA
>JBBPCS010000374.1:1142891-1173432 GCA_037974645.1 Hollardia meadi | reverse complement strand
TCTCTCTCTCTCTCTCTCTCTCTCTCTCTCTCTCTCTCTCTCTCTCTCTCTCTCTCTCTCTCTCTCTCTCTTTATGGACTGACCAAAGTGGCATTTCCTTGTGTATTTAAAGTATTCTGGTTTGAAATGGTAAAAATGGGCATTTTACGTTTTGATGGATTTAAAATTTGGACATTTGTGGATCTTAGACAATGTACCCTACAGATTAGGCTCCAACTCTGCAGTTCCCCTCAGCTCTACGGAGCATTTCAGTAGCTTGCAACTCATTCTTTTGGTTTTAGAGGCCTTAAGGGAATGGTTCACAAAATGAAAATTCAGTCTTATCTTATATAGTGATAGTTTCTGGCCGCAGCAGGTAGCTGGTTCCAGCAAAAAAGATACAAAAACTTACTGCACATTACCTGCCCAGCACCAAATGGCAGACACATGCAGTTCGAGAGTAGCTGGTGAACATAGTGCATTTAGCAGCTAAAGAGTCAGATATTTCCCTCAGGAGTTGGTGAAGACCAAAACAGAACTAGAAGGAGAGTAAATATTGGATTTAGGTTCACAAACATGCCTCCAAAGGAATGCTAAAAACAGGCAACTGTACACTAACAAGCTTGCAATATCAAGCTTAAAGGTGAGTCACATCAGTTATTGCAGGTCCATATAATTATTTCTTTTTTTTGTCTCCGTAGGAAAAGTGAGACAGTACTGCCTTTGTCTCGGAGAGAAACAGTCATTGTTTGGTTTATCTGCTACAGGGTATGAATGAACACACAAGCTCTATAATGATTTTCACTAATAAGATGGTGGACTCTCCACAACAGCACCATGGCTAAGAGTCTTTGAAATGGGACACTAACAAGCTAACAGCACTTCCGCTAGGGCTGCTGTCCTCTTGCACGCTAAAGTCAAAGTTGGTTTGATCTGGAGAAGGGTGTGTACGCTTGTATATGTGTGGGTGGGTTAGAGGAATCGGGGGCTCAAAACACTCCAGTCCAGGGTATATATGTATGTACGACAAGAACCTGATTTTCAACTACCATAGTGCTGCACACAGACGCTTATAAAGGCAAGCAGCAGTCCAAACACAAAACAAAATCCAAGGTTTTATCGAGAAGACTGGAGTAGGAATAAGTGGTAGATTGTAAGCAGCAACAGAGTAGCTGACTGCACAAAGTCATTTCTGTCGCTGTGGTTAGTGGTTTTCCCCCGGAACGTTCCTCTGCTCATGTGACGCCTGACCTTTAACCTCTCAAGTCCAACCTTGAACAGACAGAGTCCAACACATCCACCTGAGAAGCAGGTAAGAACTCAGCCGACTACCGGCCTACTAAGTTTTTTTAAGTGTCTTAAGAATGCATTCACACAAATTTGATTTGTTACTGAAGAAGTAGAAAAACAGTGTCTCACTGATTGTGATCATGGCTGGCAGAATGTGTTCCAGTTAAGCACATAGTAAACTTAAAAAACAGAAAAGATTGTCGGGTTTTGTTACGGACTCAGCACACTGTGCAGTGTTTAGATATCTGATTTTCTAATCTAACATTTCAACAAATCACAAATGTAAAAAAAAAAAGAAACACTCTTTGGCTGTCTGGAGCGTACATTCAGTCTGAAATGGTTCTTTACAGCAGCAAGCAGGGACAATGTCAGGGTGCCTCAGTCATTGCTGGCAGATTAAAGTTTTCAGGTGACAACTGACCTCAGAGAGAGCACAGAAATGATGAACTATTCTAAGCCTATTTTATCTTATTTTAAATATACTGTACCAGTTCTATAAAACTAAAGACACCAACCCAAAAGAAATTGAAAGTGCAACAAGCCTATAAAAAAACAGTTGTTATATTAAGATTCCTCTTTTGTACATTTAGGTATGAAAGATGTACAAGGTAGAAATGCAGTAGCCTGGAGTCACATTTTTTCATTGTGGAAAACTTAATGATAATTATTTATGATGATGGAAATAGGTTATTTTATTTCTTTGTTTTACTTTATTAATGATTAGTTTGAAGATTATAAATACTCAGTTAACATATATTTGAATTAAAGCAACTTTTTCCATTTCTTGATGGAAGGATGTCTGAGCTGCCTGCTTTCCACCGAATGTCCTTCCTGTTGCTATGCATTCTGGGTATGACCTTGGTAACATCTGGCCTCCCGCAGCCTCGACTACGTCTCAGGTGGTTACTCACTAAATCTCATCATGATAACAGCAAACTATAACTGTTATGTAGAAATAACTACCAAAACAGCACATATGAACCTATTACCACCTAAGTTGATTTTTTTCCATAATATGTTGAACTTATTTTAATATTATAGTACAATAATAATATTTTTCCTAAGGAATCAAGTTTGATCTTATCTGATTCCAGAAGTCCTGATGATTCAACAGAACCTAAACAAGATGACTGGGATGTACTCATCCCCTCCATCTCTCTTCGTGATTGGAGCATTCAAACGATGTCAGCTCCCAGCCTCGGAGCAGCAGCCAATAGCAAGGCAGGACTGATGAGGGAGGCGTGGCTGTTTGCCCCCCAAAGGGCAGAGGCAAGGTAACCGCATAGTGATGGAAAATGCTGTTATGAAGTTCTAATGAAATTAAATAACACGAGCGCAACATGGGTGCCAGGAGGGAGCCACAACACTTTCTCATATTCAGTGACACTAATGTGTTTCTTATCTTTATATATGGGTTGTATGCATGTATAGATTTTATTTTTATAAACAAGAAGATAAGAAGATATCCACCACACTATGTGTAAATTATATATATGATATTGTGATTCAGGGGAGCCAAACCTTCAAAGAAATAGTTTGACATTTTTGGGGGGGGGGAAACACTTTTTTGCCAAGAGTTAGATGAAAAGCTGGATATTACTCTCAAATCTGAAAGTGATATCTTCTCATCAAACTGTAGGAAAATAAAATAAATGTATTTCCCAGAAAGGTCAAACTGTTCCTTTAAACGGCTCAGAAAATTTGGGTGCAATGTGGAGCTATACCAAAATCAAGCAGTGCTATTTCATGAATTTTCTCGACTCAGTTCAGATGGAAAGAAAAGAAAAAAATAAAATAAACCGTGTTAATGTGGCGCCTCTGGTACCTGCATTGTGTTCTCGTCACTGATCATGAAGTCTGTGTATCTCTAGCATGGAGAGGGCGTGGCCTGCTGAGTGGTCGTCTCAGGGTGCCGGCATGGTGAAGAGAAACATGGTGGTGGCTGACGATGCTGCCTTCAGAGAGAGGAGTAAATTCCTGACCTCCATGGAGAGACAGAAGTGGCTGAACTCCTACATGCAGAAACTACTGGTGGTTCATTCTTCTTGATACTGGCAAAAGGCCAATCAAAGGGAAACTTAAGATACTTAACTGCTCAGTCAGAGACAATAAGATATCTAAAGAAATTAAGACCTGCTGCTCTATTTCTTGTACAACCAGTCCTGCTCAACATTGTGATTAAGTTATTGATTTCCCAAAAGATGGTTAAATGAATAATTCAGAAATAGTTTTTGGTGTTGAACATGTATAAATCTAAAGTGAATTTGTTGGTTGATAAATTTGATGCATAAATAAAGATGCAAATGATGTTTTTGACAACTGTAGCTTGTGTTTGACTTCGTACAGTAGTATTAAGTATTGACAGCTAAATTTAATAGTATTGTTATTCTATCTGTATATTCTACGCAATGTAACTTTAGCCAAAAGCAGGATGTTAGTGTTTGTAGTGGCTATATAAAAATGGCTGTCAAGGTCCATTAACACATTATGGAGGCACATGTAGACATATGAGATGTGCTTTTGTGCTTTCTTTCCTAGAGAGAGAGGAAAATATTGATACCAATCTGAAGGGCCCAGCTGGAGTCAGGATGTGGTTAGTCTTGCTTAGCATAGACTTAGAAAGACCTGGAAGTAGGTGGAAACAGAGAAGAAAAGAACTTAGACTAAAACACACAGCAGGAGCTAACAAATATTACAAATAAGAATAACGCTTTAAATCCAGTAGGGAATGTCTATCTGTGCTTACTGCAGGCTGAAAAACCTTAGTCCACTGAAATGTGGAGAAAAGTAACTAAGAATACTAAGAAAGTACTGTACTTAAGTACAATTTGGAGGTAAATATTGTACTTTTTAATTCACTATTCCACAACTTTGCAGGTGTAGTTTAATGATTCAAAATATAATCAACAAATAAATTATGATGTAATATTACATTAAGATAAACTATATAAAGTAAACTACTTTTACCACTTTCAACATTACAGTGATGAACACAAATGCTTCACTATTTATGATAAAATAATATACATTATTCCGAAATGTGCCATTCTGCATAATAAGTACTTTACTTTGGTACTTAGTACACTTTGACGCTAATACTTTTGTATGTTTACTTGTATCAGAGTATTTCTACACTGTGGTATTGCTACTTTTACTTAAATACAAGATCTGAGTACTTCTTCCACCTCTGACTGAAATACAATATGAAACACAACTGGCAATTAACATCAATGATCTGCAGCCTTTAATTTTAAAAACTTTAACAGTGTTAATTAATGAATTAATTACTTTGAGAGCATCTCATAGTCATGCCTGTATGTAAATAACTAAAAAAGGAGGAGGCGGAGTCTCCGCTGTGTTCTTATTAAAGTTATGTCTCCAGCAGTGGAGAGCAGCCTCTCTGCTGCACTGTTAGTTTCAGGAAAAATCATCGTCGACAAGACGGTGAGCAGACACAGGGTTTCTCAGGTAAAACACACAGCACAGAGTTCTTTTCTTCACCACAGAGTTGGTTTAACTTGATCAGTGCTGCAGTGTCTGTTGGTCAGCGGTCTCGTTTGTTACCCCTGATCGCTGCTCTACTCGGTTAAAGTTAGTCTCTGAGTGACAAAGTAGAAAGTACAATAAATTTCACGTTAGTTTCGCAAAGGTAATTATTTATTAATTAAATTAAAACCATGCTTGTAACTGCTGCCTTTGGAAGATGAATTACAAGATAACTGTAGTGCAGTGTTTCCTCTAGGATTTTTTTCAGCAGCGGAGGCAGGCCAACACAACCTGGGATAGACCCAGAACTCTCTGGAAGGATTATATATCTCATCTGGCTCGGGATCCCCCAGGAAGAGCTGGAAAGCGTTGCCGGGGAGAGGGATGTCTGGAATACCCTGCTTAGCATGCTGCCACTGCGACCCACCCCCTGGCAGCAATAAATGAATGGATGGATAGACGATGACACTTGTGTGGTTCTTTACTTTTATTTCCAGACCACTATTAAACAAAGAACACCAACACAGTTTTGATAAAGCAGATTGTGTTTTTAACTGTTAAAACTTTTAATAGATAATAACAAAAAACATTTTCCAAAATAAGAATTTGTTGTAAATATTAAATGTTATCGTGAAATACTTTTCAGTGGATATAATCTCTCTCATTGAAATGCCACAGTGGAAAAAGCATTGGTGTAAATAAAAAATGAATGGGGCTGAATTCCATTTAGCTTCTTCAGTTTCAGACTGTGCATGCTGGCTCACTGTTAAGGTAGAACGTAGGCATTATTAATGTTCTCAGCAGCACTTATTGTTGGGAGATGTCTACTGAATTTGTGTATGATGATGTCCACAGTGAAACATTGCGATGGACAATTAAATCGACTATCGATCAGTTGTACTGTAGTCAATATGGTTTCCCACTGTCGCTCTGTCTCAGCACCACATGTCCTTACTACTGTACTTACTACTACTATGTACTTAGCTAGTTGTGTTGAGCCTCTGAAGCTTGAAACAAAGCTGGTTTGCTCAGAGTTTTCCATAAGCGCTGGCTGTCAGCCAGATGGCTGATCATTAATGGACTTCCAGCTGACTACTTTCTAACTTTCAAGTCACGTAACTGTCACTTTTTAGATCTTGGTGCTTTTAACTAACGCTACATTTTTTTAACCGGATGAAGTTTTTTAGTCATCAGATGTCTGGACCTTAGGTTTTTAGCGAAACGGGCTGAGCTAACATTAGCAGCGCTCGACTTGCAGCCCCTCCTGATGTCCTGTGTCCACCGAAGAGTGTCAGAAAAGATTTTGAATGTGGAACTGCCTCATGCAGTTGTCTGATTGGACAAGTAAAAAATAAATATTCTGGACACTATTGAAGTTAATCTTTTGGATTCAATAATGTCATATAGGACATAATGTTCTTAACGTTAAATATCTATGGAATACTTCATGTGAGAGCCTTACTTTATTTGTTGCCCAGAAGCTAACCATTTTGCCATTCATGTTCTCAAGTGCAATCATATCCCTTTCAGAAGCTTTGTAATCCAGGCTTGAACTGGAGGGTTGTTTTGGAGATCTAAGACAAAGCCATAATGGTTAATCTGACATTGGATATCTTCTGTGATTATTTATTCATCTCTATGTTGAAAGTTGTTGTTAACAGGTTGTTTGCCATCCATCTGCAATCCCATGATGCCTTGGTTGAGTCTATCAACCAATCAGAGGTTGTGTTCCTGACTTGTCAGCCAAACAGAACCCCTCCAAAATCACAATGTTATGATAGTAGGGGGCTCTGTGATTGATCACGGCCAAACCCTAGCTGTGCTTTTCCTATGATGACAAGTCCAAATGTCTGCTATAAAAAAAGCCAAAATTAAGCTGTTTCTACCAACTTTATTTTCATTTTTTATCATGCCGAGTGGCCATAATAACATGGTACTCCCCAAGTTAATTGCTGAGATCTGGGAACACTGCACCTCCGCTTTCCTTTCAGTAAAAGTAACCAGTTATTAACATGATTCATCAGTCACTCAGCGAAGTAATTATCCAGAACATAGACCAGTCAGTCCACTAGTCAGTTGTGTGGTTCGCTTTAACCGTTTTAAATCCACTTTTTTTAACCTTTTCAACTCTACCCCAATTTTCAACTTTTCAGTTCATGTGCATAACTGTGTAATAAGCATGACCAATGCAAAAATATACCTTATTTAAATTGGAATATGTTAATGTAAGAAAAAAAAACATCGGTTTTGTGCCGGTCCATTCACGTCCTCACGGATCTGAAGATCTTTTAAACAAACCTTGTTTGTTGTGGTGCACTTAACACTCATCCTCTGTTTGACCAGTCATATCACACTTTGTCACAGGTAAATAAACATAGTCAACCGCTCATGAGACCTGCGGCTGAAAGTTCAGTAAACATCACTGCTAAATGGGCACAAGGACACCTCTTCTTTTTATGTAGCCATCCTCTAGTCCATGCTTGAGAAATGGTGGGATGCAGGTCACTGCTTAGACTAAAAGTTAATTAGTCGATTTATCGATTAGTTGATCGAAAGAAAATTTGTTGTGATAATAGTAGATAAGGAGTCTTAGAGTTTTGCACTGTTGGCTGGGCAAAAAAAATTGATCCCATTTTGGGCTCTGGGAAATTATGATGAGCTTTTTTCACAATTTCTTGACATGTTATGATTAATCAATTAATCATGAAATGAATTGATAATGAAAATATTTGTTAGTTGCAGCCCTAAGTCAGACTACATTAATGACATAATTTTCCTGCTTTCTCCACAGGTGAAGGTATCATGGCCGCCCTGTTTAGTGAACTGCCCTCCTAGACTTGCTTGATATATAGAGAGACATAACCAAACATCCCTGGAATCCACACAAACACACCAACTTTTGACTCTTGGTGTGTGTGAGGGATGACAACTTCCCATCTGAACGGCCATGTTGCTGGGGAGGGAGGAGGAGGAGATGAAGAGCTGAGGGGAGGACAGCAGCACCGGGAAATGGCCGTCGACTGTCCGGGAGAGCTGGGGAGTCGAACACTACCACTCCGACGATCTGCACAGTTGGAGAGGATACGACAGCACCAGGTATGTCTATGTATACACACACACTTGTTAATTTATAAAGTGCATTTAAGAACAACCACACAACTTTTTTCTCAAGGAGTGCATGTGCTCCTAAATGAAGAAAATTAGGAGCACACAATGAAATTAAGGAGCAGAGTGAAAAATGTTCTAGTAACAACACGCAGCTCCAAAAATAGAAAATCAATATGGTGGGCAATATTCAAATTGTGGTGGGTTGCCAAGAATAAATGTATAGGAAACCCTGCCTAGATTATATATGTACAAAAAGACCTTTCACTCTGTTGGTCTTTCATGAACATCAAAAATGAAACAGAAGTGTTCTTCCTCAAACTGTCTTTGACTCCTGCATTAAGTAAAAGATCTGGATAATTTATTTGCCACAGACTGAAAGTGTTAGCATATTTTTAAATGAAATATGATGAAACTACTCATTTCCATGCAGACTGTCCAACTGTTTGATAACCCAGTAATCTTGGTTATAAATTAGCAGATTTTTCTGTGTAAGACATATTTGCAAAGGAATGGAGCTTAATGATGTAGAGAGTGCATCAAAGTAGAGTAGCTCGATGGTGAAAGACATTAACACCTTTTAAAAACCTCACCACATAAAATTAGATTTATGATGCGTCCGTTTTTCTCTGCACGTGTGTCAGGAGGATCTTCGTCGTCGTAGAGAGGAGGAGGGTCGGCAGCTGGACCTGAACACCTCTCTCAGACTCAGGAAGCTCTCCCAGCATCCCCACATCGGCATCGACAATCCCACATTCCTCCAAGACTCGCACACGCAGCAGCAGCCGGCACTCGGGAGCCAGCATGCACACGCATTGCTGGGTAAAACACACACACACACAGATGAGAGTAGAACTGCAGATCATTGGTGTGGTGAAGCTCTCTGGGGTGAAAGGAAATGAGGAGGTAGAGGTGAGAGGGCTGTTAAAACTTGGAAGATCGTTTAAATTTACAAAAAGGAATAAAGAAGAGGAACAAAGAAAGGGAGGGTGAAAATAAAGAGATGGAGAGAGAGAGAGAAAGCTAGCTGGGAGGGAGGGGAATGTACGGAAGACATGCCTGCCATCAGGGAGTGAATTTTTCAGAGGGGGGAGAGAAGGACATGAGAGGCTCTTGACGGTGACTTAATTAAAACTTTGTTAGGGGTGGTACTGTTGACACACACACACACACCATTACACAAACATGAGCACACAATGTAGAACAAAAGTGTTGACTAGGAAATGAGATGCAGTCTTTCACACACACATTAACCTGAAGCCAGGAGAAACAGGCTGTCTGTTGTCATGATCTGATGGTGAAGTCACTCTGTCATTTACTGTTTTTTCTTTTGTGTTGGTTAAGATGTAAAAAGTCAAAGTTTATTCATGTGAATGTATTTCTTGCAGAGTTGGAGGAGTTGCTGCTGTCGCTGAAGCAGGTCCGGGGCTGCCTGTCTGACCAGCAGAGTCAGAATGACGTAGAGCTGGTTCTTGCACTACTAAACAAGGTAATATAAAGGGAATTAGATGGAAAGAGCTTGGAGTCAGTATGTAATTGTGTTATTTTCAAGACTTCCTGGCATTTGAGGTAGAAGGGACTTACGAAGCAGTGGAGTCACCGCTGTCTGAGCTGGAGGATCCGTGACAACTGGGGCCTCACAGAGACTCCCACAGTTGGAACGAAGGCTTCAGTTTGGGGAGAGGAGGCCGGAGGCTGTAGATGCACAATTCAAATATTTTTGGACTTGAAGCGAGTGATGAGCACTCTTCTACCAGTATTAAATATTCTTAAGTTGGATATTTTTATGCCTAAAGTCAAAAAATAATTCAGTGTTTCTCCCGGAACATTGTACCCTTTGTCAGGGTCAAAAAGCCTCTGATGTCCCATTTCCAGGAACCTTTCTTTTAGGAAATCAGAAACCTTATCTGTACCTAGTTTCAGTTTTGGTTCCTACCTCCTTACTAACATGTCCTGTTAGGGTCTCTCTTTGCTTAAGCACCATTGATCTGATTGGTTGTTAGAGAAACGCAGGTTTTTGGGAAATACTGCCACACCAATGGGGGGGGGGGGTAATAAGTTTCTTAAGTTACAAAATCCTCCCTTAGAGCAAAAGCACTGTTCAATGTTTTTGTGTCTGATACGCCAGCATGGATCTATGACTCAGATTGCTGTGGCGTCATATTTCATCATCTCACTGGCCTATCTGTTCAACTTCTTACCGTATGATAGATGTGTGAATGTGTGGCAAAATTCTATTTACCAAAAGAAGAGGAAAAGATAAATTTATCTAATTTTGTCATTCACTGGTGATGGAGATCTGAAAAATGGATATTGGATAGAGTATGGACACATTTTCATAGGTAGCTGTCTTAGAGGTAAACTGAGGTATGAACTAACATGCAGCTGGGCTTCTAAATGCAAAATCTAAGCTGTATTTAAAGCTAACGACTGTTTTTCTAATAGAATTTGCAGTCATGATTCTTTCTTTAAACTCACTCTATTCTACCAGTATCTGTTAAATTTTCTGTTTCAGTTTGATAAGCAGTGAGTCAGTAGCATTTCTTCATTCAGTCATGGTTTGTTAGTTATGTAGCTAACTATCCTGTTCTGTTTGTTTTTTGTATTTTTTAACAGAAAAAACAGAACTGTAAATTTCCAAAAGGATTGTTTTGAAAGACCTAGTGGTCTGCACTGGTAGTGTAAAAACAAAGCAAAAGGAAAAGGGTTCATGAAAAGTGAATAAACTGAGAAACACTTGTTTAATCTGTCAGTAATATGCACCAAAGTGTTTGATTTTACTGCACTTTGATTTTTACTTTTTTTTTATTGAAACAATACACCTAGCTAGGTATGTTGATGTGAAAGGAGGACATGCATGTACTTAAATGTGTGACAGAACATGCTGGTGTCTTTTTTCCTTTTTAGTCTGACTTCCAGTCAGCACTGAAGATCCACAATGCAGTGGCCACCAGCATGCACCGACCCTCTCCTCCGTACCCACACACACACCAGGCACTTCAGCTGGCCATGGAGGTAACACACACACACACACACACACACACACACATACACACACACACACACAGAGAGAGAGAGAGAGAGAGAGAGTGTGTGACAGTCCAGGTCAGTGAGTGTCTAACAATGAGGTTGGAGACAGAGCAGCTCTGTTCAGCATTAATTATAGCCGAAACACTGGTCCTAACAGTATGCACATGTACGTAAACAAACTTTTGCATATAGACACACAGACAGGCATTCCTGTCAGCCTTTATTTTGTTATCTCATATTTAAACAACAGCCTGTTTAATCAAATCAAATTAAATTTTATTTATATAGCACCTATTCACAACAAAAGTTATCTCATGACACTTAACATGTAGAGTAGGTCTAATGCATGATACCAATGTCAATTTCAGCACAAACTTTAATACATCAGAAAGACTAATCTCTAAAGCAAAGTATAGAAACTTACTCTGTAAAGTACAACATTAACTATCATAAACCTGGTGTCGGGTTCATGATAGTTAATGTTACAGGATGATAACAATCATCGTTGCAATTATTTTTCTTCTTCAGTGTTGAGTTGGCTAACTGTGAGAGCTATTCATGGCTCATTTTAGTGGAATCTCATTAAAGAGAAGCACATTAGTTCTGCTCTGTGTTGGCATCTCTGCCCGCTGCCCTGCATTTGGCTTCCAATCAGACAAGCTTTGGTTCATACTGTACACCCAGGAACATGTTCCGTTTGTCAGTGTTTATGGAGTGGTAAAGAAATAATAAAATAATAAATAAGAACAGTCACAGTGGGCAGGATGATTTTAAGTACTTAAAATACCTTATCATAGTTCAAGTGTAGCTCATAGCTTATATTAAGTCTGGGGCAGATTGAAATTCCCAATTTTTGATTTTTGGGAGCGATTCACTGACGTTCTTTCTGTCACATTTTAACCAACCATTGCTCCTTCTTAGTTAGCAAAACATTGTTATTCCAACATGACGTCTCTTTTTGGTTGTCATTTCAAAACCTGTTTATTTGTCTCTCCATGATGGCCTTGTTCAAAAAGTTACCAGTTTTTATCCAGATGGGGTTTTTTTTTACGTGGCCCAGATTGTTCTACCAGCCCCTCAAGAGAATTAAGAGCTTGTTTTTAATAGTGTTGACACAATACTGGAATTTCTAACTTTGAAAAATATTGATATTCTTTACTAGATTTATTGAATAATTTACACAACATTGAGAGCATAACTTCTTTTTTTTTAAGATAAATGTAACAAGGCTATAACATAACAAGTTACAACTTTTCTTGGCTAGTAGCAGAGTACAGCAGTGATTGTATTAACAGTAATTAAAACAATAGTGTTTTTGAGGAAGTGCACATATTCAAACTCCTCTGAGATTAATAAAAGGCAATAAAGTGCAAAGACAGTGCTGTATTAGTAGTAGTAAGTATTTTCAGCTATAAAATGAGTACAAAAAAATCGAATGGAGGTATTTACTATTCTTATAGGCATTATGCAGACATGTACAGAAAAACAAAAATTATTATTATTATTTATAATTATAATTATTATTATTTGTAATTATTTGTAATATCCATACTTTTATTTGTAAGGAACACCAGATGCTGTATTGGTTCTCTGAAAAATGAGTATTGAAACAGTTTCAAGTATTAAAAATTGCTAGTTTTCACAACACTAGTATGTTGCCCCCTCATATTATTACAGGTTATTTTTTACCATTGCAGGGTTTTTGGGGGGACTCTATCCTTCCTTTACCCCTGAATAAAAGATCTAATTATAGAGGGTGTCCTATGATGTTGATTGTGAAACCCCTTGAGGCAGATTTATGACATTGGGCTAAATAAAATAATGCACTTGACTAGACCGGGGAATGAAGTGATGGGCATTGAGGGTATTTAACAGCAGTAGAATATAATGACACAAATGATCACTCACTGAAAAATGTGTGATGTTCAGAAATGTCTGCAGCTGCTACTTTGATAATATTTTATAGCTATGTTAATATTTCTTGTGATGTTACCAATAATGTGTTGTGATGCCATGGTTTCAGGTCAGGAATCTCATCCAGCAAAGTCAGAACAAAGAGGGACTCGAACTCCACAGCTTGCTGTCAGAAACACACATCCAGGTAGAGACACGCACACAAACAAATCTGTATCAGCACATAAACAAAAGAATCCTATAGTGACGGTCACGGTGTGTGTCTGTGTGTGTGTTGCAGTCTTTGCTCCTTGCCCATGACAGCATAGCAGAAAGGGAAATGCAGCCTGAGTCACTGCCCACCCAAGGAGAAACACTGACCCAGTGGGGAGGAGAGACTGTCAAAATCGTTCGCATAGAGAAGGCCCAAGACATACCACTGGTAAGAGCAACACTCCCTCACTCAAATTCAAGAAGAAGGCTGTTCATAGAGGGAGCTCCACTTTAGCTTAATTGTACAAGCTTTAATTGCTCAGTGTAATTACTAATTGATGAATGGATGACCTTTCGGCCTTTCTGTGTGGAGTTTGCATGTTTTCACGCTGCCTGCTTGGGTTTCCAGTCAGGTTAGGTAAATTAGAGTGCATTGTAATGGTGTGATGTCCACCTGCTTCTTCCTGGAGTCAGCTCCAGCCCCTCTGTGACCTGCACTGGATACGTGGGTAAAGATAATGTGCATTATGGATTAAAAAAAACAACAACAACATTAAGCCAGTATGGCTCATATTCCAGCCTCATTCTGCTAGTATACTGGCTAACAGAATTTGATCACCAACATTTTAACACAAATAAAACAGCAATTATTTTGTTGGCAAGTACTTTGTGAGTTGACTTCACCTTTGAAGTAAATTAAGAATTTATTTCGGTCTGCAATGTTGTTATAAATGTTGGAGGGAGTGGGCCCTAACTCAGAAAACAACGCAAAATGTTTGAGAAAATGGGCCTGGTGCAGAAAAGATACAGAAAAGATGCTCAATCACATGGACACTCTTTGGCTTCAAGGAGCTATTTGGCCAAAAACATTTACACACTTTATGTTCATTTTAAATGCAGCAGTCTAAAACAAAATAATAATGTCACCCCATATGCTAAAACATGGATGGAAAGATATGACAGAACCATAACAGTGTAATGTGAAACTGAGACTATTTTACTTCAACTTTCTTTTTTACCATCAGTTTAGAACTATTGATTATGTTAACAGTCTCCCAGAGTCATAATAATGATTCAAACATATGGTTTAATTTATCATTAGGATGAGTGAACTATAATAAATATATATGTACATTTTATTTAATTTATTTGAATCTCTATTATCTTTAAGCATCAGCTTTTTCTTCCATAGAGCCAGTATACTATAATTAACACACTGTAAATAACACAGTCATGCAGTCATGTCCACCTGCCTTTGTGTTTGCGTCCTGTAGGGGGCGACTGTTCGTAATGAAATGGACAGTGTGGTGATCAGTCGCATTGTTCGAGGTGGAGCAGCTGAACGGAGTGGCCTTTTATCAGAAGGAGATGAAATATTGGAGATAAATGGCATCGAGATCAGAGGGAAAGATGTCAACCAAGTCTTTGATATTCTCGTAAGTATGTGCACATAGTTAACACAGTTCCGTGAGGAAGTGATAGATATAAGTAAAAATACTGTACCTCCATCGCACTGATTTGTGATTAGAAAGTTTCCTTTGTATTGATGACACTATTCACTGATGCCTTCACCACACGTACAACTGCAAAAGAGCAAAAAAGGCGATGCGTTTAGATGTAGTATTTAAATATTTGTAATAGATATATTTATTTTCTCATTTCTCATTTTTGTATCTGTTTGTGTCAGGCGGACATGCACGGCCTCCTGACCTTTGTGCTTATTCCCAGCACTCAGAGCAAACCCCCTCCTGTCAAAGAGAATGTGGTGAGTTCTGAGTCGGAGCAGAACTTCTATCAAAGATATATTAAAACTGTGTTGGCATAAATGAGATTTGAAAATGTCTTGATTTGTGTCCTGTTGGAAATGTAAACTCTGTCCAACCTAATCACATGAATCTGTCTTCCTCCGTGTCACTTCTGTCTGTCTTCTGTCTCTCCTCCAGATCCATGTGAAGGCACATTTCGACTATGACCCATCAGATGACCCCTATGTACCGTGCAGAGAGCTGGGCTTGTCCTTCCAGAAAGGAGATATTCTCCACATTATCAGCCAGTCAGACCCCAACTGGTGGCAGGCGTACAGGGACGGAGATGAGGATAACCAACCACTAGCTGGACTAGTGCCAGGTACTACTGTCTGTCTGTCGGAGGCTGGGATCTTTGTTTTTTATCTGAAATTCAATTTTTAGACGGCTCAAACTCTTGTGGGCAAATGCACCAGATGGTTGGCTGTGACACTCCACTGTATAAACTTGTGTTCTATTCTGAACTGCACCATATGGCTGCTCTTTGTTATCTCTCATATTCTCTATTTTCTCCCCACAGGGAAGAGTTTCCAGCAGCAGAGAGAAGCCATGAAACAGACCATAGAGGAAGACAAGGAGCCTGAGAAGTCTGGTCAGTTCCTCTATACCACTACAACCTGATGACTGTGAATAACTAGTTTAAGGTTATAGTTTCATTATAGCATATCCTGTACATTTCTTATGATATAGAAGATGTACAGTTTCTAGTGCATTTTATTTGACAATGTTCAGAGGGACTGCAGGAAACATCTTATTAAACTGAGGGAGTTTGTTGGTGTCCAATTTTCCAATTAGCTAACTTACAGCACAGCCTCTATCCCCCTGAAGTGTGTTTTTCCACCACCACACATACTTGAGTTAGTTTACTCATGCCTAAATACAATAATTGATTGAGTAAAATGTATGTTTTCCTCTACAATGAATACAATAAGCCTAGTGGCTCAATTGCGTGTTTGACGTTATCTGCTTGTTTGCAGGGAAGTTGTGGTGTGCGAAGAAGAACAAGAGGAAGAGAAAGAAGCTGCTGTACAACGCTCACAGAAATGATGGTACGACCCGTTTGCCTTTCTGTGACTCTCACCAAAATGTCATCAAATGTAATTGAACAGCAACTTTTATATGCATATCAACTGCTAGTACTGCAGTTAATTTTTTATACAATTACAGCTAGAGGGTCGCTCGGAGAGCACAGCCAACAGTCCACTTTTCTATAATATACAAATCTGCATGTGCAACTACTATATGTCTGGATATATTTCCAACTATTAGAATTATGTCAAAATATTGTTGTCTGTAGCTGAAGCATCAGCATCACCTCTCAATCATCACTTATGGCCCACTAGAAGTGTGTGGCGATATCTGCAGAGACCCTATGTGTGCCTGTATTTTCTTCTTCTACTTCTTATTACTTTCCTGTTCCCAGGGCGTGTCTGTAAGTCAGCCTTTGGGCAGTGGGCTCGTAGCCCCCAGTCTATAACAGAGCACAGGGTGTGATGTCGGACTATAGGCTAACTATAGGCTGTCTGAAATGTGCTTCGTTTGAATTCACACAAAATCCAGCAAGGTGGCACCTTCCTGCAGGGTTGTGTGAAGGTGTGAGCCTGTTTATTTGCGCATTAGAACTTAACCACTGTGAACGAATCTGGATCTTTGTTGCTGCTAACACCGCTCCCTCTCTTTATTCACTGTCTAGTTTGCTCGACCACCACTACTCTCTCGAGCTGGGGAGGAGGGGGCAAACCACAGCTGAATCCTACTAATTCTGCCAAAGCAAAAAATTATTTGTGCATCTGCTCCGTTTCCTCTCTGAGTTGCTGAGTTTTGGAGATATCGGCTGTAGAGATGTCTGCCTTCTCTCCAATATAATGGAACTAGATGGCACTTCACTTGTGGTGCACAAAGAGTATAAGTATAAGTGAAGTGCCACCTAGTTCCATTATATTGGAGAGAAGGCAGACATTTTTTGGTTTCTTCCTGTCTTCTTTAAAATCCTCACTTTCTCCCTCTAACCTGTCTTCTTACAGTTTTTCCTTTGAACCTTATTATAACTTTTTCATTTTGTCCTCTCTTTCCATTGGCCCAGATGTTGATAATGAGGAGATTCTCACCTATGAGGAGATGGCTCTTTACCACCAGCCAGCCAATAGAAAGCGGCCAATTGCACTGATTGGTCCAACTGGCTGTGGCCAGGTAGAGCTTAGGCAGAGACTGCTCAACAACCAACCAGAACGGTTCGCTGGAGCTGTACCTCATAAGACTTGAACACACTCATGCACTGTAACGAATGCTTCTGTGTGTTTCTGTGTAGTAATGTGTGTGTGTGTGTGTGTTGCAGACACCACGCGGAGCCGTCGAGAAGGTGAGCTGAGTGGTCGAGATTACCACTTTGTGTCTCGTCAGACCTTTGAAGCAGAACTGGCAGCAGGTAAGATTTCATGTTACTGAACGCTCTGACATGTATAGATTGATTATTTGGTACATTCTCAGTGTCTGCAGTGAAAACATTAGAAATGAGCACTGTGATAGTTGGAAAGAATGTTGCACCTGTGTAAGCAGACGCTCAATGTATTAAATACAGAACTGTATGTACGATCACTGTCCACCCTGATCATACCCTGCCTCAAATTAATTACATTTAAATGACTTCTTCAGTATCACATATAAAAACAGTAATCCAGGGATTGTGCTGTGTATGTCCATGGTTGGAGTGTAGTTGAAAGAAAATGTGAACAAATTTAAGATGATAAAATGGGAGTCAGGTGCAACCAATTATTTGGTTTTACACTCAGCTCAGAATGATTTATCAACACGGTCCCACAGTCTAAATCTACAGATTAAGGTTGGATTAAAACAATTACAGATCCTGTTTGTTTGTGGAAAATGTGTGGACATATAAGGCTAAGAACCCAAATAAATTTAAATTGCATAATTTTTCTATTGCCTAAAAACAAGACAATAATGGTATGCCTTGCTAAATGACAGTATCATAAACCTGGAACTAAAGTGAGTGGAAACAGTGCACACCCAGCCAAGGGTTCAAAAGGCTAAAGTATAATTTTCAGTCTAGAATGAAAAAATGATCTTCCAAAATGACAAGTAGCACATCCAGTGTTCTAAAGAGAGTATAACTGTGTCGAAGTAATACAGAGACGTGTTGTTTTTCCCAGGGAAGCTGATCGAGTCTGGTGAGTTTGAGAAGAATCTGTACGGGACGAGCACAGACTCTGTGAGACAGGTCATCAACACTGGAAAAATCTGTGTGCTCTGTCTGCACACACAGGTTGGTACACACACGTCGACCGAGCAGGACACACAGTGAGTGGAGAGAGGATGTTTCCACTACAGAACATAGGTTAAATAAGTGGAGTCCTCTAACGTATTTGTGCCTGTGTATGTCTGTGTGTACAGGCTCTAAAGGTGCTGAGAAGTTCAGATTTGAAGCCATACATCATCTTCATAGCTCCACCCTCACAGGAAAGACTCCGAGCCCTATTGGCTAAGGACAACAAGAACCCCAAGGTTCCTGTTTCACTGTCTACACCGTCTGTTTACACTTGGCCAAAGATAAATATCATTGGTGTTTACATCTCCAAAATGTTTCCCTCAATAATGTTTGTGTGTGTGTTGTGGACAGCCCGAGGAGCTGCGCGACATCATCGAGAAAGCCCGGGAGATGGAGCAGAGCTGCGGTCACCTGTTTGACGCCGTCATTGTCAACACTGACCAGGACAAAGCCTACAACGAGCTGCTTCGACTCATCAACAAACTGGACACTGAACCCCAGTGGGTGCCCTGCTCCTGGCTGCGCTGAAAACACACACACACACACACACACACACACACACACACCCCAGTCATAGTGTAGATAATGGAGTACACATTTCTACAGACTTAACAAACTGGATCCTGAAATGCTTTGTGAGGGTTAGAGCAGAGTATTAGGGCTAATGTTAACAGGAAACAAATCTGAGATTTTGAGTGTTATGGGCTAAAGTTGTAATTTTATCAGTAAACCTCCTAATATTACAACATAAAGTTTTATAATATAAGGTCATAATATTAGAGGTGCAATGTGTAAGATAGTTGATTGTTGAGTCTCATATCCAGGTCATCAAATATGAAAGTCAAAATATTAATATATATATTAGGAAAAGTCATAATATTATGAAATAAATTTTGAATTGTACAAGAAAACGTCTTACCATTATAAGAATAAGTTGTAATTTTACAAAATAAAGTTGCCATTTTACTTAACAAATTCATAAAAGTTTTGACATAAAGTTGTTTCAAATTTCACTTGAAAAAAGTCACCATAATACAGGAAAAAGTGATTATTTTCAGAATAAAATGTATGTTATGATCAAATTTTGTTGATACATGTTTTAGTATCCTGACGATCCATATATTTACACTGCACAGTTATTATTTTTACATGGAAACTTGGACTGTAATCTCAATTTCTGTGACATTATAATGTGAATGAGTTTAGTCGTAGCATGCTACTATGATAGTCGTCCCTGGCAGTCGTGAAGCCCGGTGGACTTGAACATGTGTTCTGTGTGGACCGGTTATCAACATGGCACATTTTATTTGACACACGTAAAAGCTGACTGACCTCAGTTGTTTACTATGGCTGACTTAAGTCTTACAATCTTAAAACTTCTTTTAAGTTTTTTTTTTTTTGTGAAATTACATTATTTCATAACATTATAATGTCTCATGACATTTTATTCAAATGACAGCCTTTTTCTTTTAATGACCATATGTCAAAATACATTTACTCATAAAACTTTATTCTCACCATTTTGACTTTTTCTTGTAATATGTAATTTTCTTATGAAATTGCGATATGCCATAATCACAGCATATATTTTATCTTCAAAATAACTTCTGATAATACTATTTAATATAATACTTTATTTTCAGAATTGTAAAATTACAAGTGCATCTCACTGACAACTTTACTGTTTAAATATTAGGCCTTTTCCCGTATTCTTATAACGGTGCGTTCAGACAGAAAGACAGAGTTTGATCGTGGGATCATTAGTGTTTATTTGCGTTACTCATGTGAGTGTTTATTATGTGACTGCAGTTAATTCCTCTTGAAGGTCCGGCTGAGCAGCGGCTGTGCCCCTCCACTCTGCCTGGGCCTCGCCACACAACACTCAGCAAAGCTCTGCGCGTACATTTTTCACTGACGATAAATCATTTTTGACTTATACGAATAATGAATTTTGCCATTTCTTTGCATTAACTTTGTATGTAATCCTACAGCGCGAAAAATGTAATCTGCTTTGTGTTTGAAAACACCGTAACATTACTTTCTTCTTGAAATCTCAGATTTGAGTGTTTTTTTAACCCTAATCCTCTGTTGTCCTGCAGAAAGTAGATACTCAGCACACCGTAATCAGCATCTTCTAGAATGTATTGACCTAGTGGCACTGATACTGATAAATACATACAATTAAAAGTTGTTGCCTATTGACTGTCCTGAAAGGGAGGAAACCCTCAATAGACAGATCTTCGGATGGTGCCTAACTGGTCCATAATGTTTGATTCAGCAGTGACATTTACATGGCACTGATGTCTTTAATTCTTAGTGAGACCAAAACCTTTTTCTTTTCTTTTTTTTGCTGAGTTCTCTCTCAGAGATGTGGGCCCTCATTCATGATGCATCCTTTGACTTTATCCTGTGATCATTTCAACCATTATGATTAAAAATATTTAAATTATGTCAGTCAGTTAGTTTATTATTCTTTTAACTTTTTGCAGTGAGAAAGAATCAATCTGTGTAAACTTTTGATTTTGTTTTCAGGCTTCTGAATTTTTTTTAATGAAATAACTGCCTTGGAACACAGAATGTGTACAAATGGTGAGGAGTAAATGTGAAAATCACACGCAGACATTAAGTACAAATTGAAATCCACACTGAGCCACTATTTAACACTATAAAGAACACTCACTAACACACATTTTGTATCTACTGTACACACCACAGTGCATTAAATGCTGACTCCTCTGTACTGGAGAGTCTGGCGGTTTATGGCCTGAAGCTGCAGCCCTCTGAACACTGACTGGCTGAAAGGCTGGTTTCTGACTGGTTGTCGCGTTAAAATGTACAATATTACAATAAACACTAAAATAACAGACACAGCACTTGATATTTCTGGCTGACTGTTTTATTTTCTGCCTGTTTTTCTCTGACTGACATGACGGACTGTCTTGTCAGTTGACTTCTGTCCCTGTCTGATCACATTTGAGTAGAAATGAACCATGAGTCTGAGGGTAATGAAAACCTTAAAGTTGTACTTTTTAGTGGTGTTCCTGATCAGCACATGATGCTGAATATATTATATATTTAGTGTGCGTGTGAATGGATGTGTGTGTGTGTGTGTGTGTGTGTACCTGTCTGAAGACGGTGAAGTATTATTGTGACTCGAAGTAGACCCGACACCGTATCACTGTTATCACTGTGTAGAGCATTTATATATTTGTAATATTAAAAATAGATTTATAAAGTCCAGAAAGTATCAATGGGATTGCAGGTTTTGACTCTTTCATTGCTCTAGAAGGAAGAGGGGGTGGGGCAAAGTAAAATTAACTGTATTGAATGTAAAGTTTATTGATACCACTTCTTGTTTATCAGACATCACTTCTTCCTGAGAAAATCTTTTTGTATGAATATTCACAATGAATAAATAAATAGATGATTAATAGAAAACGAATGGCTGTTTTTTGTTTTAAGGTTTCTTCAAATAAATTTTTTTTTCAAAGTAGACCTGGCGAAGAAAGTGATCTGAAAAAAATAGACCGACATCTTCAAGTAACTAAAACAAATGAAGGCAAGATGTGTAACATGTCTTTGTTAAACATGTTTAAAGTAGGGGTGCCCCTGTAGCTCAGTTGGTAGAGCTGGTGCCCCATGTGCTGAGGCTATTAGTCCTCTGCAGCGGCCGCCGGTTAGACTCCTGCCTGTGGCCCTTTGCTGCATGTCATCCTCTCTCTCTCTCTCTCTACCCCCTTTCATGTCTGCTGTTCACCTGTCTCTATCAAATAAAGGCCAAAAAAATAATCTTAAAAAAACAAAACAAAAACATGTATAAAATATATGTAACAAAATCTCATGTCAAAGCTTTTCTTACAGAAACCTATAGAGGACTATTTTAAAATGATAGTGTAAACTTGAGAATGAAAATGCTTTTCCACAATAGCATGATTTTTATATGGAATTGTTAGAAGTAAAAATGAAAATGCAATAATCTCATTTGCATTTTAATTTTGACATACCTGTATGGGGGTTCTATATTAACCATATTAAAATGAAAATGTAAAAGCTGTTTTAGCATTTAATTTTCAAAGTTGGCCCTCACTGTACAGTGCGCCCAATCTATTGCATTTACATTTATTATGTCAACATGCTCTTTTTGGTGTCAAAATGAAAATGCAATCTGTCATTAAGGCAGATCTTCAGTTAGGAAATCGCTTCCTTGAAGGTATAGACCCTTTTATTGGTTCATAAAAAGTTCTATACAAGCCATTCTTAACCAGGCCTCAGAAGGCCTGTTTTTGAAATGAAAAAGTGATGTGAGGAGAAGGTGGTGAGGGAATGCCACCCTGAGTATAGATTAAATATGGATTCATACTGGCAGGCAGTGACGCCGAGCCGAAAGTGCAGTTGTTGAATGTGGTGAAATCCTGTCACATTTATTTGTCATTTTGTGTTTTTTCTCATTTATTTGGGAAGGTAGTCCTCAGACATTTTTTAACAATCAGATGTGGCTCTTGTGTAACAAAAAGTTTAGAACCCCTGTTTTAAGTGATATTCACTGCCACTAGATGTTGCACTAGAGCGCCAGTACCTCAGACGCAATGACTGTATCCTCTGACACCTCCCTTCTTAGCAGAAAAACATGTCACTCTCCTCAAAGTCACCAGACTCCGTTGACAAAAACTGTAATTTTACCTTAAAGCTCGTCGCAAACACACAGTTTGTTCAAGCTCGACAGACACAAAATAAAACTCGTCTTTACACTGCCAATTTTAGTTTGGTCAAATTATGTGAAAATCTTCTGGCTCTACACACTGTTTTCTCCACTGTATATTAGTTAATTATTCAGCTTGGTTAAGAGCTATTTATTTGATCTGCTGAATGACCTAAATCCGTGTAACGTAATTAGAAGCTTATACAGCCAACACAAGCTGCCTAAAACATCAAGTAAAATATGCTGCAGGAAGCTAAAGTTTTATGGTTTTAATTGAATGTGAATGCCCTCAGCTGAACCCTTAAATCTGCACTAAGTCTTTGTAACTGCGACAAGAGCCAACAGTTTCACAGTCACAAATGCACTAACATACATGTGGTGTACTGGACTGTACTGTCGGACCAGCTACCAAAACAAATAGAGAAGCTTGAATTACAACACACACAGAGGGAGTGTGACTTTATTCTCTTCTCAGGACGCCATTACTATATCTTTACATAGCAAATAGGTGTTTGTTGAATAGGCAGTCCTTGGCCAGATAAAACACACATCTGTACAGGTACGTTGATTTTCCTTAGATGGAAACCAAGATCTGAATACTACCAGATGTTGAGGTGTTGACTCGCCATAAGCCTCATCCCACATCGTCAAAATACAAAAGATATTACATGTGATGGTCAGCAAACAAAACCTGCCTGTCAGGTGATATGTATGTTTTAAAAAAAATTTACTTTAAACTGGAAACATATACCAAACCAATCCTGAACAGACTGGACTAATAATAATAATAAGCAGAAGCATAAAAGCCCAGTGAGCAGCAATTAAGTGATACAGACTTGATAATGCATGTGGTTATTAGAGTATAATTATTAGTCAGCGCTGTTTTAAATACATGTAATTCAGAACACTATGACAGTCTTGAGAATGGCATCACTTCATTTCATGTCTCTCCAAAGTGAAATACTGTAACTATGTATAATGAGATGGATTTCCGATGTTAGGTGTAGTAACACGCATGAGCCACAAGGTGACACTGTTCTCTGAATTATTGATGCCGTGTGTGATCTTTGAGCAAAACGGAAACCGACCTTTCATGTACTGAGGTGAGGTCCTTTTACTTTGCAACGTTTGTCTTGGTACATGTTTGGTCTGGTCCTGGACATGAAGCTGGTGGACTTGCTGTTTCCTGTCTGATCATGATAGTGTGAATTTAAGCAATCATCCAAAGAAACGACTGTCTGCAGGTCCTACACATGCAACGCACTCACTCCACTTTCCCCTTTAATTCTTCTGTAAATGTCAGTAAACCTGCCAGGGGAACGTGTTCACTAGATGTTTCACTTTTAAAGGGTAATCAGCAGACTTCTTGATAGAAGTTCAGGTACAGTTGTCACATATAAAAATGGCAACATCTACTCAGTTACAACTTCTTCATGAATTCACTGGGATGGCATCGGTTAGTGCTGCTTTACATTTGGCCTTTGTGTTCTTTTGAACTGAGCTGATCTTTGGTTTCCTTTTCAACCTGTTTGAAGAGCACTCAGAGAGTCTCAAGGAAGCAAGAGGTTTACCCCCAACCTATGTGTGTGTTGGCTTAAAGGGAAAGTTCGGCTTAATAAACTTTAGCACTGTGACAAACTTTAGGAGGGAGGGTAACTGGCGGCTGCAAGAAAGAAGACAGTGTGGGAAGGAAGAGGAATGATGACCTTTGTGGACTGTTCCACTAATATTATCATGATACATCCATGGTTAGCTATAATTATCTTTAGTAATCTGATTTAAGAAAATTCTACGCAGACTACGCAGAAACAAGTATTAAAATCAACCTTATAAGATAAGACCATTCGTTGTTGCATTTCTTAGTTACCTAACACATGATCAACAATTACCTTAAAAATATAATTTTTCTAGTCTGGACACTCCGTCCTACTAGCACGTTCTCATCTTGTTCCATCTATACTCTTTGGCTGGTTGAGTCTGTCTCTACCTATACCACACTATACCAAAACGCTGCACTGTAATTGGCTGATTTATCGCAAAGGGCGGGAACCGCGTTTCTTGTGGTAGCGGACTGGTCGCTGTTCCTGTCAGTCAATCCTCCCTCGCCTCTCATCGCACAGTCAGGTTGATGGAGAGAACAGGATAGAGGTAGAGAGAGGTGGTGGAGATGTAGTAGCAAACAACGGAAACAACTATTTTAACGCTCTCTGTCCTTCTCTATCGTGCGTTTGACTCTCCTTTAGTTATTTAACTTTTATTTTCTTATTTCACGGCGGTTTCGCCGCTTTACGGTTCGAGTCGTGTATCCTTGGCAACGCGAACAACTGTCCTGCGAAGTTTGGATCAAGTGTCGTGAAATATTTACTGCTTATTTACGCGCTAAACTAACTGAACTGACTCCAGTGTGCACATGACCGGCTGCGGGAGTATTTTTAATCGTTTTATTTGTGGTTAACCCGCTTTTTATTTTAAACCCAGTGTTTAGGGAAACGGGACAGCGCGAGACAATAGTGTGTGTGAGAGAGAGCTCGTGCAGGGGGAATCGATGCCTAGTGGGGGCTTTGTTCTGTCCCGTGTGGAGACTCACCGCGAGCCTGCTGCGGGTATCGACTGATTGACCGGTGGATTGATGATTGCTTGGTGAATTCTAAGCGGACTCGGAAGCCGTTGGACCAAACATGGATGTGACTCTGTCCGAATTACTGGCCACTTTCATGGAGTCACCGCTGGTGTTGTGGGTGAGTGAGTGAGTGAGTGAGTGAGTGAGTGAGTGGGAGCAGCGTGCAGTTGTGAGGATGATGCATGCGATAATGACCTCTGGCTCTGTTTTACTTTCTCCTTTCTGTCTACTAAATATGAAACAGAAAAAGTTGATTCTCTGTTTTTTCTGCTTCACTGGCTACAGGTGCAGTTCTTGTGTTGCTGCTGTTTCCTCACCTCTTAATCATCTTTTGTAATTAAAATGTTGATGTACACAAGCTCTCCCACCAACTGTTCCTTGTATTCTCGTTGTTTGGGTGATTTCAGCTGTCTTGCTGGTGTCCAAGTCATGGATGTGTTAAAAAGCTACTTTCTTCATCAGAGCACAACAGCACTGCAGCCGATTTCATTAATCTAGCAAAGCTTTAAGCAGAGACAAATAATTGGTTAAAAGTAAGTAAAGATTCTTCACAACATTAAAAAAAAGGGAAAAAAAGAAAAAAAACAAACCCATCTAAGATTACATATATTTTTTCCTAGTAGATTTTTGGCATTGAATCCAGTTTCTTCAGAGTTGTTTGGGACCCGTTTTTAAAGTCCCCCTCCAGTCAAAACTGTGTTTTTCTTCTTGTTCCTCCAGTTGAACGTTTGAGCTTCACTGTGTAGAATGATGTATGTGCAGAGTCTGACACTATAAGGCTGTTTTCACATTCATTGCTGAAAGTGTAAATGTGAAGAGGCGGGACCTACGAGCATGATTTATGACATCACAAATAGTTTGGAAGCCAATCCTGGTCCAACATTCAGCAAACACAAGTGTGATGTGGAAACCTGAAGCCTCCAGTGTACATAAACTGAGAATGGATTTTACAGTGAAGGAGGAGACATCTTGTGTCCAGCACGAAAACTTGTGACATAAAAAATATTTGTATATTTATATATTCTGGAATTTTTAATGAGGGAGGAGGAACAGGTGCCATTTTAAAGATTTTAATGTGGTAAATATACTTCTTTTCTGCCAAAACCATTTTAGGCACGCATTAGATAAGTATTTGTATGCCTTAATACACGTGTAAAGGGGATCTTTAATCTTCTTTTTGCCCAATATGGGCTCCCAGTCCAGACATGACAAGTAGCAGTCAACAGCTTATTAACGCTGTGGTACTTCCTGTTTCCCTGTGACCTCACATCCTGTTGACCTGACCGGTCAACCAACAATTTTTCCCTCCTGTGCCGGACACAGACAAACACAACTAGCACTGCCACAGAGTAGAAAGACTTTCACCTGACTAGTTACTTTCTGTTTCTCTTTGTTTTTTCTTTATTTGCAAATCCATGAATAGAGAAATGGGTTTTTGACCAGAAGTTTGGTGGTATGACCTCTCTGAACCAGATTTTAGGATAAATGCGGGTGGACAATATGAAAGAGTAGCGCTTGGCTTTAGCAAGGCCCTTAATCCCCAACTGCTCCAGTGGAGCTACTCAGGGGCCAGCAGATCAGACTGTGGTTGTACTGGGCAGCTTCCAGCTGTGTCACTGTGTGAGTGTGAGCATGGCGTTCCTCAAGAAGAGAGCAATACTCTCAGCAAAGCCTCTCTGAATGACTAAAGCTTGAAATGTATGTATACTGAAAAGGTTATTGGTGACTGTAATTGTTCCTGCTGTCCATACTGGCCATGCAGATGTCCCTTCCAATTCGCAATTTCAGTGTAAATGACGAGGGACAAAATCCATACTACTTGTTCTCCAAAAGTGCACAGTTCAGGGTATGTTTTAGAATTACAGTCTTTTTAGTACCAAAATTTCCTCTCTGTGTTACTATGCCTCTGCTGCAGCTCAGCAAACTATCTGTGGAAGCTCAAGGAGGAGCTTTCATACCATAATTGGAAGATACTCGCTTGATTTAACATGATCGAGGACTCTTGATTTGAAAACTCAGCAGGATGTCAACCAGCATATTGAGTTGAAAGGAAAAATGCCCAGAGTGCTCAGTGGGTATTTCTAGGTGCGGTCAAGTTGACCTCTCTTTCTGTCTCTAGGTGCGGACGTTGGGTCCTTTGGGTTCATGTGATGAGGTCGGCTCCGAGGAGCGGGTCAACATGTTCATGGAGCTGGTGGACGGCGTCTTCCTGCACAAAATCATGACACACATGTAAGTAACACCCCAAAGAGAGAGGATTTCACGTTTTATTTGCTTGAGTCAGTGAAGAAGGTTCTTTTGGAGTGTATTTTTGGATGTCTGCACTGGGTATATGGGCGGTAAGTGAGTTAATCCAGCGTTTCCGGTGTGTGTCTGTCTAAGCGTGTTGGTGCAACCACATCCTGACTCGCTGGTTTCAGTTTGTACATGTCACAGCCAGATGTGCCGGTGAAGTTTGAATCAAGAAATAAAGCAGAGTATTAGTGAGTAAGAGCACTGACAGTCTCTTTAGAACTGTGCTGCTGTCAGTTGTACTGTGAAAATACACAGGAGCAGGCAGGTAAGAGTGTGGTGCAACAGATTCAGTTTATTCTTATTGAGCCACCGGAACTCCCGATGCAAGAGATAAAGCTGGCACTGCTTAAAGAGAATCGGTCACAAATATGAAGGTGATGCAACACTAACTGACACTGAGCATGATTGCAGGATGTACACATCAGACTGCAGAATATACTTTGATGAGGGTATTCAAAGACTGATACTTCTTATACTATGAAAATATTGAAATCATTGGTGGACCTTGGCTCCGATAGTGGCTGATGGCTCTGCAGCCTCCACCAGTCAACTTCGAAGCTGGAATTACTGACTTTGAGGGAAAATAATAGCCCAAAAAATAAAATTGGCTTCGTTAGTTTGATAGGTTCCACATTTAACTATTTATTACTTTGAGTTTGATGTTCAGTTCAACAGGTTATCCAGTTTCCAAAAGTCAAAGATTTCTTGATTTTATTTCCGACAAAAAATTTTGAACGGAGCTGGGGGCTGATATCGGTTGATTAATGGGCTATGGGCTTTTTCCTGCATGCTAACATGCTCACCTAAGATGTTGAACATACCTTCTGAACATCAATCTGTTAGTATTTTAGGATGCCAAAGTTTGTGCCTTAGTCCAGTCTCTCGGAGCCACTACCATGGCTGTAGACCAGGTTAAACGTTTCTCTCTTTTAGTTCTAGACACAACAATTCTTGTCACTTTTCATGAAAACAGCCACATACAACACTATGAATGTGTTTCAGGAGAGACGACCTCCATTTTTAAACAATATTGTGTCTCCGTACTCTGTGTGCATCCGGCGTTTCATTCCGCCTTTCAGCGTGACTGTTTTGAACAACTGTAAACACTTTTCTTCCAACGTGGTCGGACAACTCATTGTTCACACTCGTCCTGACTGAGCATAACTCAACTCTTATTTTGTTTAAAAAGGCTCAGTAATTTAATAAGACAGCAGGGCATTGTGGGTTTTTAACACACGTTACTCCCAGAAGAGTAAACAGTGCACTTGTTGAGGACCGTTTTATGTGGGGGAAAGTGAGTATGTGGCAGCAGTATATACGTGATTGAGTCCAAATAAACAGCAGCATGTACTGCATGTTCATGAAGGAACGTGTCACCAATCTAACAGTGTGGCTGAACAATGTGTTTATAATAGAGCAACAATGGAGCTCTATGGCACAGAACAATAAGATATGTCAGGCTTTGGATACTCAAACAGTACTTGTTAATTTTATACATTCATTGTTGGTTTTGGTCTTTTCAATGACAAAAAATCCTTTAGTTCTTTTTGGAGTGGACAGACAGGATTTGGAGCACACAACACTAATACTAATAATGAGACATACCTACTTGTGTGGAATCTGAATCTTCTTCCATCCAGAAGGTCCTCTGCCCCCAATCAGACCACATGTTCATATTGTCTTCAGAAACAATGGTAATCATTCTATTGTTCTCCACACACTGAATGTAGGCTAGGCTAACTAGGGGGTGGGGTGGGGGGGCCTTGGTAGGGGTTTATGGGAAAGTGGGTTACAGAGGAGGAGGAGACCAGGATGGAAGAGCCATGAGGAATATTAAAGGAAAGCCACTCAGAGGCAGTTGGTAAATCAGTCAGTCAGCGAAGCAGTCAGCTGTTAAATCAGTCAGTCTGTAAACGTATTATTCTCTCTGACCTTTCAAAACATAGATTTCTGAGCTGGCGCTCAAATTTGCAATGATATTGCAATTTAATGTGGGCAAATTTAATTGGCATGTTGATTAACTTGTTGACTGGAATTCAAAATAGAATTTCCTGAAAAAAGTGTCGGATGCTTGCTGCTGGTAATTTGCATGAGTTGAAGAGTTGAGAGGTTAAAACCTGAAACAGAAGTTTAAGTATTAAAAAGAGTTGGAGTGTCAGCACTGAAATATCTTTTTAAGGTCCAGTATGTAGAATTTAGCGGCATCTAGTGCCCTCCTTGCCTAGCTTGTCCCACCCACCCATGGGGGCTGCTAAAACGTGAAAAACGCTACAGGTCCTCTAGAGCCAGTGTTTGGTTTGTCCATTTTAGGCTACTGTATAAACACTGTGGTGCAACATGGTAGATAGAAGAGGCTCATTCTAAGGCAAGAAAACACAACAATTCTTATACACTAATAAAAACCTAAGTATGAATTTCTGCCCCCTACATCCTACCATACACCGTGCCTTTAAAAGAATTCTGTTGTCTTGGCTTCATTTCAGTGAGCAAAACATGTTTGCCCAGTAAAACAACAAGTCTTCTAGCCTCTTTATATAGTTTCAGTTGGAGGGGAATTGACTCCAATATCGAACTGACGTCAAGATGTCATTGTAGGTCAGCCAGACAGCATCACACACCCCTTGTTCACATGCAAATCAGTCTGGCTCAGGCTGACATGTGTTAATGTGAGCATAAATCCTTCTACAGCTCAATAGCTACCCTGTACTTGGGATGTGTGTCTGTGTGTGTAATGATCTTTGTCTTAAATAGCCACGAATAATGTCAATCTGTGTGTGTGTGTGTGTGTGTGTATGTGTGTGTGTGTGTGTGTGTGTGTGTGTGTGTGTGTGTGTGTGTGTGTG
>JBBPCS010000374.1:1113979-1127267 GCA_037974645.1 Hollardia meadi | reverse complement strand
CAAGTTTTATAGTGGGTCTGGATGATAAAAGGAGCACAAACAACTTCCTTCATTTATTTTATGCAAAGATTTTTCTTATCATGATTAGTTATTTCCCCCATTAACTTTTATTCTGGATCCAGTTAAAGTCAGAGAAAGTAGAAGAGTCTGTCTGTCAGCAACAAACACTTTTTACATAATTTATCATCATTTTCATTCAGTCACATGTGAGGCTGATCATTCCTGAACGCCAGGTTTGATGTGTTACATCATTTACATTTTCCTTGAAACATTTAGCTGAATAAATAGTTTCTACTATTAAAGCATAATCATAATCATATTCTGGGTTATTGTATAATTAATTCGCAGTCAGTTTATCAATAAATGCAGATGCAAATAAGTAATTCTGACAGTAGAAATGGTTCCTGTTCCTCTGAGCAGGACTCAGTATTAATACAGACATCATATTATTTATCTGTTATTTGCATCTGTCTTTAGTGATAAACTGGCTGCAAATTAATTATTTAATAACCTTAATAACCTTTAATACATCATGCAGGTAGTTCTGAAGGTTTAGGTCAATGACTGTAGCCAGCGCAGAGTTTGCGAGGAAAGATACATTGTTTGAGAATATTTTTTTTCATTGAAAAAAAAAATCTGAAGTAAAGTCATACTGACCATCAGTTCAGATCATTAGACTCTGATTTTGTGTATTTGTACATAACACTGGGTCAGATATTGTTTTGTTTTGTTTTCTCAGGGTGTCACAGGACAAAAATTGTGACTAGAGAAAGACAGTTTGAAGACCTCCAGGACTATTAGAGCAAATAAACTCATGTGATTGAATTACTTTATTAAATCCAGATCTCACTGTACAGTGAGCAGAGTCTCTATTACAGTCTGGTTGGATATTGCTGGGGGTCAGAACAAAAGGCCATTAACTCTCCAGAACACTTGAAGAATGAGTAGCCTATGCTAGAAGCAGCATAAACAGTCAAAATGTTTTATTATTGTAGACAGCAAGAGAGTACACTAGATTTATTATTATGAATGGCATCTGTTATACTGAGTCCTCCAAAAGGTCAATAGTATCTAGCTGTTATCATTTAATTACAATATACTCCGTTTCTAAAGGGTGACGAATCTGGAATTTATTGATTTACTGATGATTATACTCTCAAAGGTAGAAAATGCAAAATGTTGGTATCTTTTACATGTACATATTAGGCCTTGATGATAAGTTATTTTCTGCATATGATGTGAACTTGTTCTGTGGGTTTTGTTGGCTTTAACCCACAAAATTGTTTATTCCCTCAGCCTTGTGCATATGCCTGCAGCATACCATTACCAAAACCACACTCACCTGTCATGTGTTATTAGTTTACTCTTGATTTGTTATGGCTCTGTCATGCCAAATAGGTGTGTACTTACTTCTCACTATTATTGTTCTTTTTAAAGGGTTGGTTCACCAAAATTAAAATAACAAAACAAAAAACTAATCTGTCGGGAATCAACCTCTCTGTTATCCTGGATAACCCACACACCTCAATGACAACAGTTTTCATCAGAACTACTTTCTAGTCAAGTCAAGTCAAATTTGATTGATATAGCGCCCTTAATTCACAACAAAAGTTATCTCATGAAACTTAACATGTAGAGTAGGTCTAGACCATACTCTTTATTATTAGTTAATTATTAATTTACAGATACCCAACAATCCCCTTGCTCATGGGGGAATGTTTTCTAACAATGAAAACTTTTGGTGCAGTGCACCCTGTGTCAGATATGTTCAAGTTGCATCTGAGTTACTGTATTACTAGTTCATGACTAGTTCAAAACTCAGATATATCCAACTCGACACTTAATATGTAAGAACCACGAACTGTATAATAAACGGTGCACTGGGCAACTATGATGTCACCCATATGTTTCTCAATTTGCGTACAAGAAGCTCGATGTGGGCAGCTCCGGCTGTCGCCATCTTAGCTTTGCCTGACCACGTCTAACTCCTGGCTAATCCATAACAGGTGGAGCATGGGGGGAGCTGAGACAAGCTGGAAAGAGGTTAGTGAAGAGGTTGCAAGAGGTTACTGGAAGTAGTCCACCAGGCTCAAAGCTACCAAGCTAGCAAAAGCTAACAAGCTAGGCTATGGCTGTGTTCACACCATAGACTGTATAATAAATAGGTTAACACAGAAAGTGAAGCAAATTTTTACCTCCTGTTATTCACATGAGTTCGATCCTGGGATGATTTTTTTTTCTTGCTCCAAACAACCGTTATGCCTTTCTCTACATTAGCTGCACGCTAGCAAGCAACAGCCCGCAGCAAGGGTGTTTGTGTTCAGTTTAACATTAGCCTCTGACTCAAGACCACCAGAGACTCCAGTTCTTTCTGTTATCCTTCCATCTCTTCTCTGTACGTTCATGAAGTGAAGTACAATTCCACTCCATTCAGCAAATAAGAATGAATTTCAGCAGCTCCACACTTGCTGCAGAGGTAGAGTAGTGAGGGTGAAGATAAATCTTCTATTTAATCCGAAATGTTTAAAATATAAGCTCTGCACTCTCCTCGACTTCAGGTGTTATTCCTGTGGAAGCTGCAGGTACTACCCATGGCTTTGTCCTCCAGAGCTCACCAGCTGGCAGCAGCTGTCTACCGGTTAACACGGTCATTATTCTGAAAAACCAGCGTCTCTCCCTCCGCTAAGGTCTGTTAGCACAATTAACCACACAGCAAGCGATATTATTTTCCAATATTTGCATGAAAAATTCTCCAACCGGCACCACAAACACGTCCGAGAGGTCAAGTTTAGTGACCCGAATTAGCTGAGGTAAAGTCTAGCAGACAGCTTGCGGAAAGCTGTCACTCAAAGTGGCTATTCCCTTAATTATGCTTAAATTTAATCCTTCATATAAATTAAACAATATAATTATTATATGCAAAATCCCCCCCCCCCCCCACCATTTTAATATGGGCATTTTAATATGGGCATTGGCTTGCTTTTGGAGCCAGCCTCAAGTGGCCATTAGATGAACTGCAGTTTTTGGCACTTAATTTTTCAGCTCCGGAGGTTGGGTTGGTAAGAACCTGAAAACTGAACAAGCATGGATGCGTCCATGCCCGCCCAGAGGAATGACTGGGCCCCTGAAGAGGTCCAGTAAGGCCACAAATCTGCTTAACTCTTATCAACATATACGCATGCTCTCTCTTTCCTCCATAAAAACACAAACAAATGTCTTTGCTGTTACCGACATTATCCTCTTTCTCACAGGTGGTGGTGGCTTCTTCACTGACGCTAGCTACCTACTGGCTAGTAATGTTACCTCCTGGTTATCATTTGCCTCTTTAGCCTGTTCAGTAAATTTCTCAGGTCATGCAGCCAGTCAATCGTAGTGCATTTCTGACATTGCATACAAACAAAAAGAAGAAATACTTGTAGCATTTCACAAGCGGGGGGTTTTCATTATGAAACAGACTACATTTTAAGCATCAATAAATAAAAAGTTTATTTTTGTTGTTTTAATAAGTAATGGTGAATATTTTGGTTAATATTCTAATTTGGTTATCATTGCTTAGGATGAACACGATAATTGCAGGCCTCCATGGGCCCCCCTAGAGACTGGGCCCCAGAAAGATTTCCTTTTTTTCCCCCTTATGGACGGCCCTGCTCATGTCAGCCAAAGTCCCTTACTCAAAGTAATCAAACCAAAATTTAATGGCTATAGAGCTATGTTGTCAATATAGCTACCAACAATCATACAAGCTACCAACAATCATACAACCATAGTGAGATAGGGAAGAGTGAGATGGAAGTCTTTCTCAACTCTACTATCCATCCCATAAGATGTGAGGGTTGAAGAGACAGGGTTTCCTATTCCAGAGAGTGTGGCCGGCAGCAGTACTCTGAATGGAGGGGTTTGGGGAGAAGACGAGGTGGTTTGGCTCATAAGAACCCCTGCAGTTACTGGTGAGCCCTGTGTTTTAACATATTGGGCTAGGAGGAAATGACCACTTTGCCCACAGTAAATACATAGGCCGGCCTTAATGCGTCGCTGTCTCTCACAGTTCCTTGGTGAAGCACTAGTAGCCAGAGTATGAATGTATCACTTAGAACCTGGATACACCGAGCGCGCTCAGCTTTGCTTCCAGTTTTACCCAATGGTCACTCACGGTATTGCAGCTAAATATTCCCCTGCAGTCCAAAAGCATTTTCCTCATAGACCACCATTATAAAAGAGACGTCTGTAAAACTGTTGGCAGGACACCTCGAACCGCAAACAATCTCAGTTATGACTCTTTCTATTATGAATTTTTGATACATGGGTTTTTATATTTGTAAAACTTTCCTCGAGCCGAAAAAAGCAAGTTAAAAATCTCTGACGTCATCACAATGTAAAGTCTATGGGCGGAGCAGGAAATTGCAGGCGGAGCCAGTGGGAGAAACACTACTGCGCATATTCAGTGGGCCGCATAACCAGGAAGTAAAGCCAGAAGCTAGAAAGCTTTTTTGCCATATAGGCCAGGCGAGCAATTCTCATTGGATTGAATAGGCGCCATCTTTGCGTCTGGTATCTAGTTCTTCTTTACACATCTATGAGTCAGAGTGTTAGGGGAATTACTACGGCAAGATGGTGGAAGAGGATGGGAGCTAAAAGATCTACGACTGCCTAATATCTCCCTCTCTCATCCTGTTTTCTAATCTGATAGGAAGGGAAATTAAAGACTCAAGGGAATCTGTCTCGTCCCTTGTAACTACCTCATCTTCAATTTCTTCACTCAATCCTCTAATAAAAGCACTCTGAAGAGAGACTTCATTCCACCCACTCTCAGCTAGTAGTATCCTCAACTCAATAGCATAATCTACCACAGATCCTGCCTGAGAAAGAAGCCATTTAGCCGTTTCCTTTCCTCGCACTGGATGATCAAACTCTTAACACATCTCAGTGGCCCACTGAGATGCCCTACCAGATAATAACCCAATTACAGAAGCCATCGGGACTTATCTGTTGAATAAGTGGTGGGTTGCTGGTTAGACACAAGGCAGCACCGAAGGAGGAAACAACCACAAGACCCCAAATCTCCAGAGTAATGTTCTGGAGTAGGCATGAATGGTTGCTGAGAGGAGTGAGTCGATACAGATGGAAGTGGAGTGTAGGTCACCAGAGGTTGAACAGGGTGTCCAGGTGGTGAGTTATTACCCGAGGCAGGGTACGTCGTGATATGGGAAGAGATGTGTTCCATTTGTCTGCCAAGCTGAGACATGCTGGAGGTGAGTCATTGGAGGGTTTCCACTTCTTCAAGGAGAACTTTTTTCCCCAACCAAAGCTCCGTGAGAGACTAGAGCTTGGCAGATTGAGTCTGTATCTGCGGGGTTCATATTGTGGCCAGATTATTCTGTAACATTTTGGTTTACAAGAGCAGACACAGACAAGATTGGCAGGTTAAAAGGGATTTGATTGAAGATGATGTAGATGTACGATTGTAGATGAGAGTGATGATGGATGTCTGGGCGCTGGCAGACGACTGAATGGTAGAGAAGAGATGAAGGCAGATCTCGTGGAGGAATGTGTCAGGCAGGTGCCACAGGAGGTCTGGGCACAAGAGAAACACAATTACTACAGGAGATAAACACGACACTCAAAACAGAACTCAAGTGATAATGTACTGAGTGGGCAGAGAGCTGTTACCCCTGAAGCAGGCTGAACAATCTGGCAAGGAGTGACAGGAAACCTGGGATAAAAGGCAGAGACTGATGAGCTTGATTGTAGACAGGTGTGGATAATCAGGCTGGTGAGGTGTGAAGCAGCGCCCATGGAGCACAGACACACACACAGTGTTGAGTCCTCCAATTTCCTTATTGCACTGTTTGATAATATAACCGAGTAGAATAGTGAAAATAAGCCGACAATAAAGCGCTGTTCCTCGCAGTGCTACTGCAGTGACAAGTGTTAGTATATTTACGTCAGGGGGATGCGTTCCTTCCTCACCCAGGATTCAGTACAAGTTCTGGTCCAGGCTCCTGGCTGCTGTGCCTGCATGTGCCAATCCGTCCTCTGCAGCTTATCCAAAAAGCAGCGGTTCGGCTAGCTCAAACCTATCCTACATTCAGGACATACACCCCAGCATGTCTACTACACTCTGCTACTGCCAACTGACTTGCTACTCCCTCACTGACTGGGCCCACCTCATAGTGATGTCCCTATGTGAGGGACAGTGGACAAAATCACAACTGTTTGCTGTCCTGGCTCCACAATGGTGCACCAAGGTCCCCTTGACATCAGGACAGTGAAAACTCGTAACATCTTCGGTTGCAGACTGAAAACTTACCTGTACAGACTGCACCTTGGCCGAGAAGAAAATCTACCTCTTATTGTTCTAAATGTACCACTTCAAAAGTTCAGCATATTTGATGAATTTTGATGTACTTGCATGATTCTTGGGTTCTATCCTAATGGTTGAATGCAATTACTGTAAGTCGATTTGGATAAAAGTGTCAGCTAAATAATGTAATGTGGTCTTGCAGCCTGTAAGAGGAAATTCTGACATTGGTTTTGTCTTTTTGCTGCGACTCTTGTAAAACTGCTGTCATGCTGACACAGTCAGTGAGAGGCAAATTCTAATGAGCTCTTATCGATTGTTTTATAACTTTAGGCTTTTATATGAGTTTCTCTTTGCTCTTAATGAGGGTCCATGGAGAAAGGGTTATTAAAGGGTTATTAAATTTACTGTTTCAAGCCATTTAACATAGTAGCTCTCATTAAGTGCTATTGATGTAATAATATCATCATGACTTCAGCACAGTCTCACCACATTTTGTAAAAGGATGTGTCATCTGTTTTTCATTTCAGGGACATCATGAATTGAGCAATCAGTCTCTTGAATTGCTGAGAGCAGTACATGCTTTCAAATAAATTAACTCTGTAATGACAGATGGTGCCAGACTTTAATCTGAGAAACGATCACCATGGGTGAAATTATGACAAAATGGAATCACATATATTAACAGGATGTAGTTGTGGTGTAAACAGGAAGCTTCACGTCAGATTTCCTCTGTTTCAAACAAGCAGAGAAGCTGAGCTAATTGAACATGGTAACTGAATGAGTGCAGTGTTATATATATACACTACATAAATATATGTGTATGTGTCTGAGAATGAAAATGTAAAAACTGGGCTACTTTTAAGATGATTGTGCAGGTTTTTGGCTTTGATTTGACTACTTTTTGTCAGATGTGAACACTGGCTCTGAAAGGAATCATACTGCATCATATCCATCTTATCAAACAAGCATCACAGTGACGGGAAAAAATCTTATATACAGCCAAATGTTTAGATTCACTAATAAGCTTAATTCTTCTGTGTTCCACAGGACACCCAATCAGAGAAGACAAATGCTCAACCAGATGGGAGAGGTTTAGTCTATCGCTGAGTGCTGCCACCAACATGATTTCTTTGTAATTTGTGTGTGTATGTGTTGTTATATTTATGTGTGAACATGTCTGAAAACAGTTATGTGAGTATGTGCATGTTAAAAGTGGCGTAACGTGAGTGTGAGTGGGGTGTGATGGTGTTCACCATGTCTGAGGAGGACGTAATGAACTGCACCATCAGCCATGAAATCCACCAGTACCTCTTCTCTTGTGTGTATATCCTCGTACTATTGGTAAGTATGTGTACATCTTGAACACCTGAACAAAACTGTTGAGGTGTCTGAATACTTTATAAAAGTGCACAGTTAATGGGAAAAGATCTGTTTCCAAATTGAGGTCAGTGTGTAAGCCTGGTTCCCTTGAAAACACAGCATTGCAGCATTGATGCTGAAAGAACAAGCTCAGCTAATGTGTGCAAATTACTCTATGAGTCACAGTCTTGGACATTTTTTGTTAGACTGCGTTCACGAGATTTGACATAGGGTAGCACAGTGGCAGTGTCACAGTGTTACATCACAGCAAGAGTTTTCCGTGTTTAAAACTCTCGAGGTTATGGGGCCTTCTCTGGGTGCCCCCTTCTCCACATACAGTCTAAAGATGAACTAGTTATGTGAACTGGAGACTCTTAAATTTCCCATAGATGTGAATGTGTCTGTCCATTTGTGTCAATGCTGTAGTGGCCTAGTGACATGTCAAAGGTGTACCACTACACTCTGTACATTAGTCTGTGATTTGTGTCACATACTGTTCCCAACTAAAAACCTTATCAAAGTGATATTTTAAAAAAAAACTTTTTATCTAGTTTCTTCTTCAAATGTATTTTTGTGATCCCACAGATATCTAGCTTACTTTCTGCCTTGAAAGGTAAAATGTTTGCCCAAAACCAATGTTTAGATTAATTATTTCAGTCACTCCAATCTGCTGTTCTTTGCAGGAAACTATGTTAAGTCCAACGTACAGGCCAGTGGTTGGTCAGTCAAACATCCTATCACCACAGGCAGACACTTTTGAAGATACATCATATAGTACAGATAATAGTTTATATTTTCACTTTTCCATTAAAGGTTTGCATTGTGAACGTTATGTGACTGAACCACAGAGTAATGTAGAGAGTGCTGACGAGAAGAAGTGAAAAGATGAATAGGTTGTGTCAGCAAATCTGAGCCAAAACTTTAGAAAAGAAAAGGCTTTATGTAGCGAGGTATGGGGGTTGGGGTCATGTAATGAGTCCTACTTTAAAGCACTTTGCCGTTTTAGTAACTGTAACCACAATGTCCCTGACCTAAATCAGTGATTTTTCTTTTTTTTCCCTAACCCCAACCAACCATGGTTTATTTTCCATTACCATGATATTTCCCTTACTTTAACCGTAATGTACCTTAACTTTTATTTCCCTAACTATAACCAGTGGTGGTTACAAATTACATGAACTCACGTTACTGTAATTAAGTTGTTTTTGTGTTACTTTTTTGTGTATTCTTTTAAATCAGTAATTGTACTTTTACTTAAGTACTTTTTATAACAAGTATCGCACTTCACTACATTTTAAGGTGAATCCGTTACAAAGTAAAAACAATAATGCCCTAAAATTAAGGATGAAGTCATTACAGATTAAGGTTAGCATTATTGTGCTTCAGCGTAGTTAAAAAGTGGCTGCATCTACCTCAATCAATCACTGATTTAACGCACCACCCGGCGAGCACGCTGACACATATCAAACACACCCCGATGTTACATGATTAACAGGTGACGCCGGTTTGGCAAAATGCTAAAAGCTAAAATGCTCATGGTGGATCTTCAGCTGTGATTTCTAAATTTTAGATGTTGCTTATGAACTTCTACCTTCAGTGAGGTGTGTGAGGACTCTGCTCTTTCTATTTCTGTCAAAGCTGTGACAGCAGAGCCTCTAAACTGACTGGTTATAGTGGGACAGAGAGGCCAAAGGGACTGGTTACAGTGGGATAGGGAGGCTAGAGGGACTGGTTACAGTGTTACAGAAGGGCTAAATGGACTGGTTATAGTGGGACAGAGAGGCTAAAGGGACTGGTTATGGTGGGACAGAGATGATAAATGGACTGGTTATAGTGGGACAGTGGACAGGTTATTATATGCAGTATATGCAGATTGAGGGTGGACCAAGCTCACAAATTGACGTTCAGACAAGTGAGTACATCCACTAGTAACGTAGCGTTGTATGTGCGTGCTATGCGGTGTGTAAAACTGTGCAGCTCTCTTTGCAGCACGATGGCAGATGTTTCATTTCTGTATGTTGCTTTTTGCACCTACCACGGTGACCACAGTGGTTTTATTTATTGGTGATCATGTGTTTAACTGTCTCAGTTTTGTACTCTTATCGGGTTCACTCTAGTAAACAGAAGAAGGCTGTTGTATATTTATAGTTGTCAGTGATATGGACAGGCTGCAAAATCTGTCTAAACAAATGGAGTTTATTGTCAGTTTGGACGTACAGTAAGAGCTTGATGATTTGATGTTGCTCCACTAGTGTTGTTGGATCGTCATTGAATGAAACATTCGTTAATTTAACAGTGACATTATATAGCATCCCCCCCCCCACCCCCCCAAACATAATTTTCAAAATGTAACGCAATAACATTTACTCAGAGTAAATTTTAACAGACTTACTTTTTACTTTTATCTAAGTAAATTTTTAGTCTAGTTCTTTTACTTGTACTTCAGTAAAATTTGTGTAAAGTACTTTTACTTGAGCATAATATTTTAGTACTCTTTACACCTCTGACTATACCTACACTACAGTTGCTATGTGCAGATATAAAAATCCCTGAACATTCAGAGTGTAGGTAATGGAGTTTTTTATCTGGTAATACTGTATGTCTGAGTGGACCGAAGGCAATGTGTGCTTTAGTAATTAAGTAATGAAGAGGAGGGCAGTGTGTCTGTTGTCAGAGAATCAAAATAGTTACAGTAAATGCTTTTCCTGACTCTAGATTGGCGTTCCCTCCAACTTGTACTCTTTATACCATGCGGCTGTGCAGCTGAAGCAGAAGAATGAGCTTGGAGTTTATTTAATGAACCTCACAGTGTCTGATCTGTTCTACCTGGCATCATTACCACTGTGGCTACAGTACATCTTTCAGGTAAACTAAAACTAATCATTTAGTCTGTTATTTATGTGATTTAGGTGATTTGCTGAATCCCTTCAATCCTATTCACAGATTCTTTCATTTTGAATCATTAATTTTTGTCTCTCTTTAGAATAATGGCTTAGGAATTCTTTGCATTGTTATAGTAAGAGTGTACTACTGTGTTTTAACTTCAGTAGCTTAATCTGGATGTAGAAGTTTGGATAATGCACAATGTTAAACTAAATTAAACTACTTCAATCTCAATGAGCAACCTCAATTCAACCTCAATTTCTGCAAATAACTGTCAATAAAGTAATATAAAATGTAATTAAAAATGAATGATGGTAAATAGATATCACCATGCCTACAATTTGATTAAAACAAATGAAGCACAAAACGATTTAACTTTTTGCAATTATGCAATAACTTTTAACATTTTGTGATCCTTACATTATGATTTTACACGCTATTTCCTAAAAATAACATATTGTAATAATATAACTATCTTGGGTTCCTAATCTTAAAAGAAGGCAGTCATCTCTAACTGACTTCCCACCCAGAAACAGTGCCAGTGGTGTTGGTTACAATGCCTAGCCAAGCTGGAGGTCATGCCATCTGTTGTTATTATTGCAATACATTTAAAACTTTGATTTATTGCCACTGAAATGTAATAGGTTGTGCAATTATATGCAAAAAGTAACCACGTGTAAGGATGAGCAAATAGGGCTTACACCATTATCTGTATCTGCATTTATCCGTACTCGCAGTGGGTGGAACTTAAACCTGAAATTGATATGGGTTGATCAGAAGTTGCATCACGGGTCTTCATCACGAGTATGATTATTGACACATTTTACTCTGATGATACTCGTAAAAAGCACATTATCTGTACCGGATACTCCTTTCATTTGCTAAGTACTAGCCAAGCCCTAGTTACTGTATGTGGTCAACATTCTTTACATTACATTATAGGCAGGTTATTGCTGTATATGTGCTTATTATGTTATCAATTTCCTACAAGCAGCACTTTTATGCAGCTCCTAAGCCTAATGAATATCTGAATCTCACACTCTCTTCATATTGGGGTATTTCTTTCATTATACAATATGATGCCAGTCTAATTGATCCTTTACTTTTTAATTGCTATGTGATAGTCCTGTTTCATCTGCTTTTACCCACGTGTCACTTGCTTGTTATCGTGTACATCTAGTCTTGTTTGACGTGTGTTGTTGTTTCAGGATGATGACTGGCGTCACAGGGAATGGTTGTGTCAGCTGTGTGGCTTCCTGCTGTATGAGAACATCTACATTAGCATTGGTTTCCTGTGCTGTATCAGTCTGGATCGCTACCTGGCTGTGGTCCATCCTTTAAGGTAATTTTGATTTGTAACCTTAAGCTCTTTAAACTTTTCGCCACTTTTCCTCAGTACATTTCCCCGTTCCCATACTGTGTTGGATTTCTCTGCCTCTGCGATGTATGTAACATTTGTGTCTGTTAGTCTTATCCCTTTACCCTCCAAGAGGTCCTTTTGTCCTCTTGCCAGGCCGTCATTGTAAATAAGAATTTGTTCTTAATTGACCTGCCTGGTTAAATAAAATAAATAAACATATACAGTTTTATCAATTTAAAACACAATTTAGATTTTTTTAATGCTAATAACCTGATTGTTGTCTGCAGGTTCACCTCCCTCCGCTCTATGAGCGCAGCATGGCTCGTTAGCACCATCATCTGGCTGAAAGAGATCTCTGTAGGCGTGGTTTTCTTTCGCCATAAAGAACTGAGCCAAAACCACAAGAACCAATCAGTGTGCTTCGAGCACTACCCCATGAAGCCATGGGAGTATCCAATCAACTACTACCGCTTCACTATTGGCTTCATGTTCCCACTGGCTATTCTAAAGGTGGGATAACTTGTTTTCTATTATCTATTATTGATCACATTTTATTAAAAATATTTTGATCATTGCATTTTAATCAGATTTGAATTGATTTATTAATCTTTTGAACATATTTTAATGCCCCCCATGACCTTTGTGTGTCTGAAATCTCTATATGCTCCATTTACTATATAGTACTGAATGAGCTGGTGCAAATTTGACAAAGTTTGAAAACTTCTGTTGAATCCCATATTTTGCCATGAATAATGAGGTATTTTATTTTTTGGGGTAATGTATGGCCTGTGAACAAATGAGCACCTTTTGCCATGTGACTTTAAAAAAATATATATTTTGTGATAATTTTCTATCACATGTACATTGTCAATTTAACAAAGTAGTTTGAACTTATAAGTGGCTTTAGTTAACCAAACTTGATTTCTCCCTAGGGTAGCTTTGCTGTAATTCAACGTCATTCATTAATTCCATTACTTCATTGTGAAATAATTGGTAGCTTTCAAAGATATACTTTCAAAGTAGCTGCCCCAACACTGGCTCCACCCAGCTTAAACCTAACGAGAGCCATTGAAAACACCTGTGTGGATGTGCAGGGACATTCAGTGAGACAGACCAACACGTTCTCACCCCAGGTCCTCATATGCTACCACTTTGTCACGTGCCTTGGGGACTCCTCTAGATGCACAAGGTACCATTTAGCGTCTGTGTGCGACACGCAAAGCCTTCCTGGTAAGTTTCAGTCTGGCTTCCATCAATTGCACTCAACGGAGACAGCCCTTCTTAGAGTCTCCAATGATATCTTGATGTATGGTGATGCAGGAGAATGTTCTGTGTTGGTTTTGTTGGATCTCACTGCAGCGTTTGATACTGTGGACCACAGTATC